>JAFBJS010001344.1:26388-38546 GCA_016785265.1 Paraplagusia blochii | reverse complement strand
TTATTACATTTTTTTATTTTAAAACATTTTTTTTGTTATGGTAGAAAGATTTACAGTCCAGAGCTGAAACGTATGATATATATCTGTGATAATGAACTATTCATTTTGACAAAATTACTGCAGTTGACAGACAAGACAGCATGAATCAGTGGCAGATTAACACTAGTCCATATCAACCTGGAGAAGGATTGATTTATTCCATAAATCTACAGTCATGGAAAAAATGATTAGACCACTCTTTCTTTAATTTCTTGTCCATTTTGCATGGTTTTATTGACAGTGACAAAAATCACTTCCGTTCCTACATCACTAGCAATAACATTGTACTGACACATACAGTGCTTTTAGTCATTGCATGGTTTTGTGTTCATTGTTTCCCCCAGGTGATAAACCTTTAGTGGAACAAGGCATTAAGATCAACAAGGAATTGAAGAAAACAGCAGAGTGGGCTAATCATTTTTGCCATGACTGTAAATCAGGAAACTAGCAAAATAACTGTTCAAACAAAAAAAAAAAATTCACTTCAAACTGTAGGCCCGGGTTGAAGCGAAATTTCAACATATATTACAATATATATTTATACCTACGTTTTATATCAGGGGTTTCAAACTCATGGCCCGTGGGCCTTTTTGGCCCCTGGAACAATATTTTGCGGCCCCCACCTCGATGTGAAAGTTGAATTTATAATAACATTTTATAGATTTGTTCTCCACATTTTATGGTAAATCCTATAGTTTTCCAAACCCTGGTCCACGGCCTCCTTCTGGTTCAATGTTGTATTACACAGAATCTATGGGAAACTGATTTTTTTTTTTTAAACTTTTTCTTTTGTATTGAATACTGAAAGCTGACGTGGCCCTTCGGTGAATTGATAGTGTGGGTGGTGGCCCTCAACTTATTTGAGTCTGAGACCCCTGACGACACAAGGACCAGTGACAGTTTGTCACCTGGTGGTTGAGGAAAACTGATTATGACTGCTATGAATCATTGATAGATACAATCAAGGGCAGAAGATTAGTAGTAGTAGAATGATGTGTATATGGATCAGTATTTATCTTAAAAAAGTGACAAAATAAACCTTTCAAAATAAGACAAACTTGGAAAGACATGATGTGCGTTTGAAAACAAATCATCGCGGTTTGAGTTACATCATAAGATGACCAACAACGTGACATAACATGATGGGATTTATCTCACCTGCTGATCAGGGCTACAGGAGCAGGTGAAATGAGTGGGTGGGGTGGGTGATGCACCGGGAAGATAGGAAGCCCCTTTAGCCATGACCACTGCATGACTTGTCTGGTGGATACACACACACATGCAGGACGAACACGTGAGCAGACGCACAAATGCAAATGTACACAGACAGAACGGTGAAGGAAACTGAACAAAACAGCAAAAAAAAAGTTACAAAAAGTTCACATCTATTACATGTTATAATGTCAATACATTCATCTGTTGTTTAATATATTGTGCTGTGTCCTAAAGTCAACATCCACGCTAAGAAGATTTAGATTACCACTGATGTGAACACAGGCTTTTCCTGTTTTATTTTTAAGAGCTCTACATAAAAGATTAATTCATTATCTTCATCCTCTTCTCCTCCATCAAGATCCTACTGCACCATACTGTGAGCCTTCCTGTGGGTTGTGAGTCCACTGGAAGTTATGTGGCTCGAGGTGGTGCTATGTTCAGAGCATCTCAGTGGCAACCTGGCAGTTGGTGGTGTAAACATGAAGTCTTATGGACCCAAGTTGGTTTCCTTTACCGCTAGACCAGTGTTCCCCAACTGTTTTGGCACCACTGACCGAAATGTCTCGTCTCACGGACGGGTCGTTAAGTTGTGGCAGATAAATACCCCTTAATTAAAAAAAAAAATTCCTGTTTTCTGAAATATTTTCCTACCTATAAAATCTTCCTACCTGAATTAGCTGTGCAAGCACACAACAAGGATTTCTCAAGTGCACCCAGCCTATAACTTTCTGCTACCAGACCGTAATAAAAAGTCAGAATCTTGTATCAATGACTAATTGACTAATCAAAAATAGTTGCATTATTGATGATGGAATCCTAGCCATTTTATTGGTCAGTTCTTTTGTTGATATGGGTATGGATCAAGTGGAAGGAATAGCCAGATCAAAAGGTCAAAGGAAACATTATTTCTCTGCACCCGGCACCAATTCACCTACGGATGAGTACTGGTCCCCGGCCCAGTGGTTGGGAACCACTTTGCTAAACCATCCCCTGCCGCCCCTATGAAACATTCACTGACTATTAAATAACTGTCTTTACTAACTAATAATGAACACACTTTGAGAACATTAAAACCTTGGTTAAAAAAATAAGTAGCTCTAAACTAGTTCTACTAGCAGATGAACAGTCAAACCCTCCATGTCCTTATAAAGTAGCATCGACTTGTTCGTAGGAATTACTATAACTTATATCCCTTGTAGTGAGAGGATGAAGGCTAATGCTTGATAAAGTTTGTATGACTAAGCTGCAGTTCCTGGTTTGATTCCTGTGAAATCAACTACTTTTCTGCCACTCCCAACTCCATACGTTACTAGGATAAAAACATAGTTGTAGCAAATTGGTACAGACATACGCTAGACATTGCTATATCCTAACATTTTTGTGGATGATGTTGAGTCTGTGCAACAGGTTACCTTGGCAGCAATAGCAGCTGCGGTGATGTGGGAAGAGCCATGCTGGGAGTGGTGATGATGGTGATGATGGTGATTGTGGGTGTGGTGATCCCTTCGCCGGTCCTCTTCCTCGTCGTCATCCTCCTCACACTGGGTCCCGCGCTCCATCGTGTGGGTGTTAGTGTGCGTGTTAGTGTGCGTGTTGGCCAGCAGGGGGGACGGGGAAGGCAGCTGTTCCAGGGCGGCATGCGTGGACTTGACCCTGACTGCGGCCTCTCGCAGCAGGTCAATAGCATGAGGCAGGGCAGGCAAGATGAACTGAAAGCACTCCTGCGAAGAACAGTTGCAGTTTCTGGTTTAATTGAATAAAAAATGGCTTCAAACTAACCATTTTAACTGACCTACTACCTGTTTTGGCAACGTTTGACAAGTGATAAGCTGCTCAGAGAATTTATTGCCAGTTTTGCAGCCAATCAGTTTGCACATGCACTCTGGGTTAAAGAATAGGAGAGGAAGCTCCACTTGCAAGCTGAAGCTGACATGGATCTAGCTTGGAAGTACTTTACATTGAGCCAGTGGTTGGGAATGACAAGGAAAGGACAAAGGAAAGCAACCTCCTTCTGATTGTGGCACGCACCACTGCTTTGTGGGCAGCTTTGAGTAATGGTGGCCTTGGACCTGAAACGTTCTGGACCCAAGTCTGCTTCCTTAGCCACTAAGTCGCGGCCTCAAACCTACTGTAATTTCCGGACTATAAGCTGCACCAATACCTTTTTTAAAGGAAAAAAAAATTTGTACATACATGAGTCGCACCTGACTATAAGCTGCATGTGCCGCAAAGCGCGTTACCGTACGTTAAACTTCTTCTTCTTCTTCTATGGTGTTTATTGGCGGTCGTGACTCGCGCCTTCCTAGACACCACCTGTCTCACTCTTATCTTTTCTGTTCGAGCACCCCTGGCGGCCGAAAAAAATGCATACATTAGCCGCATCTCTGCGTAAACCACAGGGTTGAAATAGTGTGGCAAAAGTTGCGGTTTATAGTCCGGAAATTATGGTAATCTGATTTGTAAAAAACACAAAATATACAGGGCAGAGCCAAATATGGCGCGTGTTATATAAATTATATTTCGTGCCTCTTCTACATAATGTAAAATAAAAGTATCATTTAAAGCAGGGGTCTCAAACTCAAATAAGTTGAGGGCCACAACCCACACTATAGTCTCACTGAAGGGCTGTGTCAGCTGTCAGTGTTCAATACAAAAGAAATAAATTTATAAAAAATCAGTTTCCCATAGATTCTGTGTAATACCACACTGAACCAGAAGGAGGCTGTGGACCAGGGTTTGGAGAACTATAGGATTTACCATAAAACGTGGAGAACAAATCTATAAAAATATTATTATAAATTCAACTTTCACATCAAGGATAGGGCCGCAAAATATCGTTCCACGGGCCACAAATGGTCCACGGGTCACGAGTTTGAGACCCCTGATTCATGGTGAATCATGCTCAGTGTGAGGACTGTACCTGAGAGCCTTTCTTGCTTCCTGGCAGGTTGATGATCAAAGTTTTCCCTCGAATACCACACACTGGCCTGAGAGAGACGAAGAAGAAACAGAGGTAAAAATGTAGTGAGTACACACGTCAATCTGCTAACAAAATACCGTAGTTGTGTAATACACGGGGTACTCTGTTTACGTAATCTGCAGTGACTGGTTGTGATACATTCACTTTCTTTCTTCCTTCATTATGGCTCCCAAGCATTAATCAGACGCTTCTGGTGTCTTTATGTCCTGGATTATGATGTCCCCACTATGTTAGCTTAGGTGGATTGTCAAATGGAGGAATTTAACCCAGTGTTTCTCAAAGTGTGGGGTGGGCCCCCCTGGGTGGGCGCGGTGCGATGCTGAGGGGGCGCGTGTGACCCTGGGGAACATGCTTTTTTTCCGCCGTACTACAATAAAGTGTAATTGCACATCCTTGTACGTTGAACTACATCTCTTTCTTTTTGGTTTCTTTATGTTAACAAGGATACGATGTAAAGCAGAGGTGTAGCTAGAACTATTTTATAGACAAATGCTGTTATTTATAGTTGTGGTGGAGAATGGGTGGTGGGAAGGGGAGGCGCAAATTGTTTTCTTCTTGCTAGTGGGGGCGTGACAGAAAAAGATTGAGAAGCACTGATTTATCCCATCGCTTTGAGCAACCGGGGAGCAGTGATTGGGGACGATGCCTTGCTCAGTGGACCTCAGTGGTAACTTGGCAGTTGTTGGATTCGAACCTGAGACCCTCCGGACCCCAGTCCAGTTCCTTAACCACTAGGCCACCACTGCCCCCTAGAGATACTGATGTACAGCCGGTAAATTTCAACTTAGGGTAAAAAAAAGCCAAACTCCTTGTCATTGTGACATTGGGGCAACTAAACCTAAAACCTTCCAAGTCCACATTCTGATCCACCAAGCCAGCACTGCCCCGTCAAGTCAAAGTGCAGTCCAGTTTTTATATCGGACAGTTTACCTGGACAGCATGCCCAGGGGTGTAACGTTGAGTGATCCCATCAGCATGGCCAGGGCCATACCTGGAGCCTCTCTCTCTATTACATCTCTGGTGGCCTGCAGCAAGAAAAGAAGGACATGGAGATACTGCAATATTTCCATTTTGATCCTCGTACATAAACAACTGTAATGATTTTTTTTAAACACCTTTGTAATCAAGGCATTTGATTAATCATTATTAGTCATTCAAAGGAAGCTTGTACCTCAGGAGTGACATCACGTGGTGAAAAACCAGTGCCCCCAGTGGTAAGAATGAGATTTAGCTCCTGCTCATCGCACCACTCCAACAGAGTGTCCTGTTTACATGACAAAACAGAAAGACTGGTTGACTTTTGTTGGCTTTGTCATCATGCTGACGAAAATAGCATAGTTCAAGGGACAGATAAGACAGAGCAGTTTAGAGACAGGTGTCAGGTGCAGATGTTGTGAAGGAATACACGAGTTGAGGCAGTTTCCAAACACAGGGTTTGAAAAAATCCACCTTAATTTCGTCAATGTCATCCGGAACGATCTTGTAGGCTGCTATGACTCCTCCAAGCCTGCAGGGGGAGACAGACACAGTAAGTGTGTGTGTGCGCTCAGAATGTCAACATCCTGACTTCAGACCAAATATAGGCTCACAGTGATGGATCGTGGACGAGGTCTTTCAAGTTGACTCCACTCCTGTCCTCGGCCAGGTTCTTGAAACAGCTGTCACTCACTGAAGAGAGAGACAGGCAGAGAAAGAGACGGATAGGACAGCAAAAGGGACAGCCGGACAGAGAATACTTAGTAAAATACTTAATAACATTTAGCCTACATAGAAATAACTAATTAAGCTTTAACCGGTGAAGGTTTCCCTGATATATTACTTTTATTACACATCATTGTAACATCCAAAAAAAATTAAATAAAATGCAAAAGAAATCCATGTACAATATACAAGCAGAAACATCCAATATTTCAGTTACAACTTCCACCCCTGATAAAGAGTGATCTTGGTCATGTGGTCCTGGTGAAATGTAGGTCTCACTTCTGTTTCCCATTAGCATCACAGCAGATGTTAGCTTAAGGTCTAAAGGTTCTGTTAGTTCCAGGTCAACAGTAAGCATTTATTATAAGGATAGGTTAACAAAACGTTACTGGTCTCTTAGGGCTTTTCCTAAAGTTTTGGTAAAATTAGTAAAATTTAGGAAAGTTTCACAATCAGATTAATTGTTCAATCATTGTATGTATGTACCTGACCTACCTATCAATCAATCTATCCATCTACCCACCTACCTATATATCTATTTATTTACCCACCTACCAACATATCTACATATCTGCCTATCTATCTGCCCACCTACCTATCTGCCTACCTACATATCTAACTATCTGCCTGCCTACCTCTACTCACCTACCTACCTACATACCTATCTATCTGCCACCTACCTATCTATCCTTTTATCTACCCACCTACCAACATATCTACCTACCTACCTATCTATCTGCCCACCTACCTATCTGCCTACCTACATATCTAACTATCTGCCTGCCTATCCCTACTCACCTACCTACCTATCTGCCTGCCTACCTACCTACCTATCTATCTGCCTACCTACCTATCTATCCTTTTATCTACCCACCTATCTATCTATTTATCTACCTACCTACATATCTAACTATCTGCCTGCCTATCTCTACTCACCTACCTACCTACATACCTATCTATCTGCCTACCTACCTATCTATCCTTTTATCTACCCACCTACCTATCTATTTATCTGTCTACCTACATATCTAACTATCTGCCTGCCTATCTCTACTCACCTACCTACCTACATACCTATCTATCTGCCACCTACCTATCTATCCTTTTATCTACCCACCTACCAACATATCTACCTACCTACCTATCTGCCCACCTACCTATCTGCATACCTACATATCTAACTATCTGCCTGCCCATCTCTACTCACCTACCTACCTATCTATCGACCTACCTATGTGCCTACCTACCTACCTATCTATCTGCCTACCTACCTATCTATCCTTTTATCTATCCACCTACCTACCTATCTATTTATCGCCTACCTACAGTACATATCTAACTATCTGCCTATCTCTACTCACCTTACTTATCTATTTATCTGCCTATCTGCCTACCTATCTATCTTTTTAGCTACCCACCTACCTACATATCTATCTATCCATTTATGGTTGACAAGAAGTTCACAAAGAAAGTCCTAAATGTAAAACCAATCTGAAAGTGTGTTTGTAATCAGTAGCTTAGTAGTTGTCATAGTTCCATAACTCAACACTATTTCAATATTCAATACTAGATACACCTTGGTCGACTCAAAAAGAAATTTCGATGGTCCACAAAGACACATTCATTAAAATAAGTTAGTTAGCAGCAGACCGTGATACGGTGATATTAATAATAATGTGTCATATTGACATAACAAGTTGCGGTGAAATTGGAAACTCTTGTTTGGACACTCATTCACAGATTTAAATCATAAAACATCTTATTAGTTTCTGAAGATGGTAATTTAGACAAAGAAAAAAAATGGTATAGAAAAACCTATAAATATGTCCCTGTAAGAACTCAACACTAAACAAAGTTAGAAAACACTTTTTACACTCTGTATAAACTTAAGAATTTAAACAACACCATAAAAATACCTAAATAACTTAGTTGGTATTGGTATCAAGTGGCAACAGGACAAATCTCCTCTTCAACCAACTTCAACAGTGAGTAACAAATCCCTAGTTTGCCCAAGTCTGCTATTGGTAATTAACCGACTTCAACATACAGTGCTAATATGAACGTGCATGGCCTGCATGCAAATACATTTATTTTGTGTTATATACTACATATATATACATATACATATATATACCACAATATAAATGTCAAAATGTGTTTTTCTTTTGGAGGCAAAATTAGAGTTAAAAGATAAGATACTCTTTCCTTCCTACATGGCCTCTATCTGTCGATTGTAAAAACTTATTCTGGAGGAATCCCAAAACCAACAGTTGTAAAGCAAAAAACACAGAGGGTACAATAACTGTTGAGCAACACCGCAGCAACAATACTACTGACATACTTTGAAAGATTGGGGTGGATTAGTGGAGGCAACTGTGACAATATCAACACGAAAATGCACTAAAAAAAAAAAAAAAAAAACATCCTTCAAATTTAGGTTCTCTACCTGCCTACCTATCTCTACCCACCTACCTACATATCTACCTATCTGCCTGCCTACCTACCTACCAGCCTATCTCTACTCACCTATCTCTTTAACTACACACCTACCAACATATCTACTTACCTACATAGTTGCCTATCTGCCTACCTATCTTTTTATCTACCCACCTACCTACATATCTACCTATCTTACTACCTACCTACCTACCTCTATTCACCTACTTCCTACCTGTCTATCTATCTATATCTACCCACCTACCTACATATCTACCTGTCTGCCTACCTACCTACCTCTACTCACCTACAAACACATAGGTTCGGGGGCCAAATCAGGGCCATAGGATCATATTAAACGTCTACTACAGTTGGTCCTCCATATATCCTGGTTCTGTTAAAGCACTAACATTTTGTGGCCTTGCATTTAAGGAAAGTTGAATCCACCTGCTGCCAGGTGGCCACTTCGGTCATTACACCGTCCTTGCAGTGGCCCTTGTGGTGACCTCACCAGCCACAGAAAGGCTCAGAGTATGGTGCAGTGTGATTTGGGTGTCAGTCATGGAGACTACTTCCCCCTGCAACATCAAATTTCGGCCCGTCGGCATTTTGGCCCAGAGTCTCTGTCTCTGTTAACTGTATAAACTCCAGTACAAGTTCCAATCCCAGTAAGGGTGGACTTGCCACCTAAAGGCAAGTTCATGAGGGGTTTGGTAAAGTGCAGTCAAATTCTAATCAAGACGAGAAGGATGCGAGATGTTCTTCAGAAACAGTTCTTCAGTTTAGATAACAACTGAAGAAGCCTTTGGAGGAGAAGTGAAACATCTTCAAGAAACTTACTATGTCAGGTTTCCCGAGAAGTAGCTAATTTTGGATCATGTGACCAGGGGGACTAAGAACCTACACAGACTTGTGAACATCCATGAAAAAGTGGAAAAACTGGAAGGCTACAGATAAGGAGACATAATCCAAAACAAATACTACCAATGTGTTGTATTTCTAATTTAACTTCTCCATCTTCTCCTTCTCCTTTCACCTTGTCCCTTTTTCTCCCACGGGTTGCTACAGTCAATAATTTCCATCTCACCTTGTCCTCTGTATCCTCAACTTTAACTCCAACTACCTCCATGTCAACATGCCTGCCTCCAAAACAGAGGGAGCAGAGAGTCTTGGGTTCAATTCCTAGAGAAACCGCAAGATTGGCGGGTGTCAGTAGCTACAACTGCTGCTGTTAATTTCTCAATTTGGGATTATTAGGGTGTCTTCTTCTTCTTCTTCTTCTCCTTTAGACTTTTCCCTTTTTCAAGGGTTGCCACAGCGAGTCAACATTTTCCACCCAGTCCTCTGTATCTTCTACTCTAACTCCAACAACCACCATGTCCTCCCTCACTGCATCCATCAATGTCCTCTTTGTCTCCTACCTGGTAGCTCCATCTCTAGGATCATTCATATCCACTGTCCCTCCTCTGTACATGTCCAAACCATCTCAATCTGTCTTCTCTATCTTTTTCTTCAAACCTTCCTGTCTGTGTTGTCCCTCTAATCACCTCATTCCTGATCCTGTCCATCCTTGTCTCTCCTAAAGAGAACCTCAGCATCTTTAACTCCTCCACCCCCAGCTCTGTCTCCTGTTCTGTTCTGTCCCAGTGCTTTTATTTTGGCAATTAGTTTGACATCCCTGCACTAAAGTACATATATATTGTTAGGAATGTCCGATATATCGGCCCACCGATAAATATCGGGTCGTGACAGCATAATTAGTAATATTGAAATATATCGGTATCGATTATTATTTCAAATACAGAATTTGATACTGCAAAGTTGCAGTCTGGGAAAATACGCTTAACTTCCTTATGGTGTACTGGGTCAGTACTAACACTTTGACCGTCACGTGACTAATGATGTCATTTAAAGAGACAACAACAACGTTTTTTGTGGATTGAAAATCGTAATTCATAATGACTGCAAGGAGCTGGTCATGTGACGGTGGGGGTTCGTATCAGTATTAGTAAATGTTCTATCGGACTTGTTATATCGGAATTGGACTCCTATTAATACGGGTTCACATACACTCATTCCTGACGTTAACCCATTTTATGGTCCTGGATTTGGCAAATAATTCCACTTATTACAATCTATGTTTTATTTCGATTCTCAACACAACGTCGACGGTGATTCTCCGCATCGAAGAGCGCCGTTAAAATGTCCTCTCGGTTGTAGATGGAAGGTGTAACGGCTTGACACACGTCACACGAAGCGGCCCCGGTAACGTGTGTCGGAGTGACAGCTGGAGTCGGTGGGTGTCGTGTCAGGTGGATGACAATGACAGACGGAGCTGCAATGCATGTAAACCGGATAAACCATGACAGTGTAACGGGCCAACAGCTGCCGTCTGTGTTACTGCTGCTGGTTCGCATCCTCTTAACATGACACTCACGTCCCTCTCTGCCTCAGCCGGGAGACAACAGGGACACATACTGTTGAGAGTAGCCGTTAACACACCAGGTCCACAGAATTGTACCGACCACTTGGACCCAAATCACGGCCAAACGCCATGTTAGTGTTCCACAAACGAGGCCGAATTACACATAAAAACAACCGTTGGACCCTCGTCTAAAATGGCTGTCAGCGGAACCGCCGGAGAAACGGCGTTTTTTTATTTAAAAAAAAAAACGTATCGTATCTGCAGCGGAACATGAATAATGCAGCTGAACACGGGCTCCATAACTACACCGCTGCGTCAAGCTAGCGACATAAAACAAAAGCAAACCAGGAGAAGTGTCAGGCGTACGTTTCAAAATAAAAGTACAATTTCACGTTCATGGAGTCGGAAGTGTTTGCCTTCAACCGCTCCAGCTTGTTGCCTCTCCGTTGAACATATCACCGCCTAATGTGTTACTACAACACCCAACATGGCAATAAATGAACACGGTTGACATTTTTAACCGGAACACGTTACAGTAAATAAGTCGACGGTTAAAACGCCGTCGCGGCTTGACAGCTGGCCGCCGACGAGCGTTAGCATCCCCCCCTGACGTTAGCTGCGGAGACGAAGCCCCCGGACCGTCATGTCCACGGAAACGAACGACCTGCGACGGAGGCGCGCACACAGGTGCAGCACGGAGAAGCGTTCGAAAGGGTCGAGTTATTGTCCACCAACCTGTCAAGATGCCCACTCGGGTCTGATGGTCGTGGTTCGTGAGCACCATCCCGTCCGCCGCCATATTTACAACCTCTGTCTGCACTGTGAAGGCACGTACAGAGAAATGTGCGTCTGTGTGGGTATGCGGGACTGCTGCTGCACCTCCGGTGGACACGCTCGACGTGTGCGCGTGTGTTTGCGTGTGACCGTACAAGTCAAGAGAGATAGAGTGTCATGGGGCCTCCAGTCAATATTTACTGGCCACACAATAACTGAGCTGCATGTATATTTCTGTGCACCCCCAAAATTGTGAAAATTAAACATATAGAGTATACATATATATACTGTATATGTTTATATATATAGGTGTATATTTAGGAATGAATATAACAAAATATTTACTGAAATGTAGCATCAATTGTTCATGTTTTTCCTTCTTTCCAGGTATATTTGTGAATGTATATATAAATATATATATTTATATACAAATGTATATACTGTAAAAGTGATACATACATTTACCATATATATTATATATATACCATATATATATATTTGTGAATGTATATATATTTATATATATATTTATATTTATATATACATTCTAAAATTTATTTGGGAAGAAGGGAAAACATGAACAATTGA
>JAFBJS010001342.1:257416-271281 GCA_016785265.1 Paraplagusia blochii | reverse complement strand
ACGCCTCTGCTGTAGGTAATGGTCAAGGTGACCATTATCATCAAGTTTCTTCTGCCATCAGATCAGCAACTAACAGTGGCATGGTTTCTTTAAAACAATGTTTCTGTTAGAAAAAATGATTTTCCTGCAAAAATATTATTATAACACAAAAGGTGTGAGGTTTGTTTATTGCTACACACTTTCTAAAATATACCTTAAAATCTGGGCTGGTCTGGTCTGTTATGTACCTTGACCACTTCTACCGTCGTGGAGCAATTAGGTCTTTTTTTTAGTTAATTTCCACAGTTAAACTTGTCATTTTTTATATTTCCAGTGTTTATTGTCCTTTTTCCCCCTGATTTTCCTTATATTTCACAGCTTTGATTCAGTTCATGGCTGCAGCGGAGGCTGGAAGAGACGTGGCTTACTTCACCTTCGGGGACGCCAAGCTGATGAGAGACGTCCATAAGATGCACTCGTTTTTGACTGAGAGACAAGTAACTGTTGGTAAGAATCAATCTCAGATGTTTTTGTGTCCAGTTTATTTCAGTTGAGATGCAGTCGACTGTGAGGGCAGGGTTACATAAACACAGTGACCATGACCGTGGTCAGCCTTATAGTGGACCACTACAGGGACACTGTACGTAAATAACGGTATGAGGGTGAGGTTATTCCTCCTTACTGACCATGGCTCCTCCAGATCTCCTCCATTCATCCTCCTCATCCGTAGAGTGGATTAGTGCCCTCCTCCCCTCCTCCACCTCCACCCCCCACCTGCCTCTTTTCATTTTTCTTCTCCTGACATTTATTGAAGCCTTTTCATAGAAATTCCCCTCCAGCCAGTCATTTCCCAAAGTGGAGCAACAGAAGAAATATAAAGTGCAACTTTGTGCACTGGTTTTAGACATGAACCATAAAATAGTTTTCTTCACTTTTGGTTAGTCTTGGTTTTGTTCAGGTTCACACTTCATTGTAAACATGTTGAGGTCTATATATAATTTATGTAAATATATAAATATATATTCTTGCATATACAGTATGTGTATATATGTGTATGTGAGTGTGTTTATATGTATATTTGTTGCTATATATATGTTTGTGTGTATATATATATATATAATGTATGTTTGCATATATGTATGTAATTATATATGTCTATATATAAATATATATATGCGTTTGTATGTGTTTTGGGGTGAATAAAGCAACATAAATATCATATTCACACTTCAGTGTTAACATGTAGAGCTGTATATACAATTCATGTAAATATATAATATATACATACATATATTCATGTATATACAGAATGTGTATATATATTTATACATATATAAATTTGTTTATGTATGCATATATATATATAGATATATATCTATAGTGAACATTATATATATTACTGAAGAGTGAATACTGTATTATATATTTGTTGCTTTTTAAAAGACACACACACACATATATCTGCATATATATATAGATATATATACATATATAGATATCTATCTATCTCTCTCTCTCTCTCTCTATATATCTATATATATATATATATATATATATATGCAGATATATATGTGTGTGTGTGTGTCTTTTAAAAAGCAACAAAAATCTAATACTCACTCTTCAGTGTTAATGTGTAGAGCTCTATATACAGTACAATATGAGTAACTCTTTATTGTCCTCTCCCTCTTCTTCTCCCCTTCAGGTGATCTGTACCGGCTTTTGGACCTGTATTCCAGCGTGGTTTGTAAGAACTGCCGCTCAGCCCGACCCGACGTCAGCCTTTACAGCTTCATCTACGAAAAAGTCTCTTCCCAAAGAGCGGCTGGAACCTCAGACCCTGCTATGAACTCTGGGATGTCATCTGTGGATTTTAAATAGGGCAGGGAAAGGTGCAGCGGAAACTTTCTTCTCACCTGTCCCTCCCTGTCTTCTCTCTGTCCTCTCAATTAAAGATCTCAGTGTTGTCTAACAATCATGTCTGTCGATCACAAACAATGGAAAAAAAAAAAGAAAAGAAAACAAAAAAAATTCCCTTTAAGTTTGTGATTGTCCAACACAAACTACCAAGTCACGGTTTTGCCTTTCACACTGAGGGTGTCGCGGGAGCCTGGTGTTCTGCCCCCAGTGGCGGTGAAATGTAACAGAGACTTATAGCAATAGTAAATCCTTGTTGCTGTCAGGCCTTTTTCCTCACTAATCTTTATATGTACGCCAATTAAAACTGCGGCCAAAATGACATTTATATGCATGTTTGATGTGTGTGATGATGCGGAGAAGGATCAGTGGACAACATCGTCTCACCTTTTGTTTGTTGTCTTCTGTATTTGTTCGTTCTCGTCCTCTGGAGTTAGCGCTGTCATGCTGTGCCGAGGTTCCTGAACAGGCAGAGATGTGAGGTACCATACTGTAATCAATGCATGTGATTTATAACCTGATATTCTACAAATATATGCTGCTCTTTTTATCTTTCAAGGATGTCAAAGTCAACACACACACGCGAGGTCCTTAAGTTTTATATCCGTACAAATTAAAACTAATACTAATCGTTAGAAATAGGATAATCCTCTCAGATGGTCTTTGTCAGCGTAGACAATTTGTCAAAGTAACATTGACACTACAGGTACTTCTTATTTACCTGTAGTGTTAAGCACAGTGTTGATTATACATTCACTAAAAAAAAATTGACTGCAAAAGGTGAATATTTTGTTAATAACTTTAACCAATGATTAACAATGTAATGTGACTTCTTTTTAAAATTTAATTTACTGTTGCGCTGGTGGAGATTGTGTTCAGGGTTCTACGTCAACTAAGGATTCATGGAAAACTAAAGGAAAGTTCTGTAAACGTATGATGAGTACAATACGTTGGCCTTTTTTAGTTTGTAATATTTTATTATAATTTGTTAATTAAAGTATGTACTATTAAAGTTTCTTGTGTGAAGACCGTGTGTAAAACTGATTATCTACAAATGCATCAGGTGGGATTTCAGGGGTGAAACCCTGGATTTTGGCCCAGGTCTTGGCTATGAACTAATATATGAATATAAGTTAAAATCTCAAAGTTTAGTATATTCATGTCACATGGATGAAATGAACTGTTTTGTGATCGTATTTTTCCCGTTAACCGAGAAAAGCGGTGGTAAAACTGCAGCAGAACAAAAGAAAAGAAAAACTGTTTAGAGTCCAACTTTAAAGGTCAATGTTTAACGTGTTCATGGGAGGGAGGAAGTAAAAAGTTTCCAAGACAGGTTAAAAAATTCTTCATTTATACAAATATAAAGCAAATTCTCTTGTCCGTATTTCATACTTAAAGAATTCTGGGAAACCAAGTTGTTTACAGCAGTGGTCCCCAACCACTGGGACGGGGACCAGCACCGGTCCATGGCTGAATTGGTGCCGGCCGCAGAGAAATAATGTTTCCTTTTGTCCCCATCTGTCTATTACTTCTGCTTGATCCATACCCATATCAACAAAAGAACTGACCAATAGAATGGCTAGGATTCCATCATCAATTATGCAACTATATTTGATAAGGAAATATTTTCTCAGTGAAGACAACAACAATAAACTCAAAATGACGCAGTGTCATTGATACAAGATTCTAACTTTTTATACCGGTCTGGTAGCAGAAAGTTATAGGCACTTGAGAAATCCTAGTTATGCCCATGCACAATTAATTCGGGTAGGAAGATTTTATAGGTAGGAAAATATTTCAGAACACCGGAAAATTTAATTATATTAAGGGGTATTTATCTGCCACAACTAAACAGTTGTTTAGCCAGTCCATGGTGCAAAAAAGTTTGGGAAACACTGGTTTGCAGTATGTTGTGCAAAAAATCCATTTTAGGAAGCTACAAATACTTCAAGAATATTTAGCAAAATCAGGATATTGAAATTCTGAACCTTTTGATATCCAAACTGTCTAAATCTGTCTTTGGATTTTTCTGACCTATCAGTCTCAAGCCTGTCTTTTACAGCAGCGCTTAATGAAATCATGCATTATTAAACCATCTCAAATATGATTGAGTTTTATAACAGCGCACGGACCAAGAGCTGTATGGAAAATCCGATTCCTTCCCCGATCGTGCTTTTGTTTGATGAATTAGAGCTTCCTGATTAGCCTCGTGACGTAGACCTCCATAAATGGTGTGTAGGCTGGATGGAGGTAAGTGGATTACACGTTATCTGCTTTCCTTGGCTCTTTGTACTCGGCCTGGAATTGACTAAATGAGCTCTGGACTCCTGTACAGAGGCGGTTTGTTTTGGCCAGCCCAGCTGTCCAACTGTAGGTGGCGACCATGGGCCTCCCTCATCTGAACATTGACCCTTTTCTTAGATAGAAGCAAATATTTATCCAAGCAATGACTTGTAGATGATAAATCATTGCAAAATTAACAAAGTCTTTCCCCACTATGTTTGTTTTTCTTTTTTTCTACCTGTGCATTCGACACATTTCAAAGAACATTTTCCAAACACCAAACAGCTGGTCTGCTCTTGTCCTCTGTCATGATGTAATTATTCTAAACAGGATGTAATTTAACAGCAGGCCGTGTTAGCCCGCGGCACAGGTCTTTTCATCGATGGACGCTATTAATAAAATGCCAAAAAGCAACTGGTCTTTACTTCATCTTTGTCAGGCGCCAACGCCACTGCAACAAAATGGCATTTCAGTTCATAATTGCCTGACCTCATGTTCCTGAGGTTAGACTCAACATTACTGCAAATAATGGAAGGATGAAGTCTTTAAAAGGGACTCTTGTGTTTATTGTGTGCTGTCGCATATCAGAAACAATCAGTACTAAAATGCCCTGGTGTTTTTCCTCACATGATGAAGATAGGAGAGGTCAAAACCAAAGGCAGCCTGGGTTGCTGCTCTGTGGCACACCTCGGATTCTCTTTCCTCATATTTATCATATTTCCCTTTCTCCAATCAACTAAAATTACTAATTTTGGACCAACCTGAGGCTAGGGGACACTTAGTTGCCCTTACGGTCTACCTAAGGTACCCGCGGGTGTGTCCCAATGAACAAAAACTCCTTGTCCACACAACGAAATGTGACCTCTGCATTTAACCCATCACCAGAGTGAACAGTGGGCGGCAGTGAGTGGGGACGATACGTTACTTAGTGCATCTCAGCGGTAACTTGGCGGTTAGTGGATTCGAACTGGGATACCTTATACCTTGGAATACTTAACCTAAAAGCAACTGGTCCTTACTCCACCTTTGTCAGGTGCCAACGCCACTGCAACAAAATGGCATTTCAGTTCATAATTGCCTGACCTCATGTTACCGACTCAACAATACCGCAAATAATGGAAGGATTAAGTCTTTGTGTGCTGTTGTATGTCTGAAACAACAAATCACATGGTGCTTGGTGTTAAAGTAAGTAGGTGTTTTTTTTTATTCCAGTAAGAAATGGTTCTCTTAATTGATGTATTCATGCTAAGATGAATCTGGCTCCGTTCGCTAGATCCTGGAACACGTAGCACTCGCTCCGTCCTCCTCCCCTTGTTTTTACTGATGTTCTCCTCGTGATGGATAACACTGCTCTCCTCCGTGCCCACGAGTATGAATGATAGAAATGTAGATGTGGTGGAGAGCGAGGGCTGGAGGGAGGGACGGAGGGACGGAGGGAGGGAGGGAAGAGATGGGAACAGCAGAACGAGGGGAGGGCCAATTATCTTATTGTTTAAAGCACTCAAGTTAGAAGCCCATCAATCTGAAACCACTTGCTGAACTGACTCGTGTTCAGTTCCTATAAAAGTTTAATAGGCTTATATAATTAACAGCGAGGGGAAAGATGTGTGATGTAACCGAGAGACGGAGCGAGTATGTATATATTTGTAATTCCTAAGGTCATTTTGCGGCCACATGTTAGTCAATGCTTGTCCCTTTCGCAGGGATTGCCACAGAGAATTATCGTTTTTCATAGCCTTCCTTAGTTCTTAGTATCTTCTACTCTTAACTCCATGTCCTCCCTCAATTTATCCATCAATCTCCTCTTTTTCTCATACCTTGTAGCTCCATCTCTACCCTCTTAACTGCACCGAGGGTTAGATCTATTAAAATACCCTGGTAGATTTACTCACAGTTAGCTTATGATAAAGATAGGAGATTTCAAAACTAAAGGCAGCCTTAGTTACTGCTCTGTGGTACACCTCGGGATTCTCTTTAGCCATATTTCTCTTTCTTTATTCAACTACAAAGTTATCCAGTTCTCATTTTGGTCTTAGACTTAAGGCATGGGTCACCAACCTAAGGCTTGGGGACACTTAGTTGCCCCCACGGTCTATCTGAGGTGCCCGCAAGGTGTGTCCCAAAAAACAAAAATAGTCCAAAAACGAAGAAAGGAACCCATCATCAATGATCTTCTTAGTCTCCTACCAGGTAGCTCCATCTCTAGGATCATACATCTACCAATATAACCTCTGTCCCATCCTGAACATGTCCAAACCATCTCAATCTGTCTTCTCTTGTTTTTTCTCCACACGTCCCTGTCTGTGTTGTCCCTCTAATCACCTCATTCCTGATCCTGTCCATCCTTGTCTCTCCTAAAGAGAATCTCAGCATCTTTAAGTCCTCCACCTCCAGTTCTCACTCCTGTCTTCTGCCTATTCCTAGTGTCTCTAAACCTTCCATCATGGCTGGTCTCACAACTGTCCTGTAAACCTGTCCCTTCACCTTAGCTCTCGCTGTACTCTCACTGCTTCCACATGTCTCCACTGCTCTGTTGAACAGTTGGTCCTCAATATCTAAACTCCTCCACCTTCTCCTCCTTGTCACCTGACCATTACAATGTTCTCCCTCTCATTCACACAGTAGTCTGCCTTGCTACACCTGATCTTCATTCCTCTTCTCTCTGGTGCAAACCTCAACTCTCTACGTTCTCTTCTAACACGCTATTTTCTAAATGGGAAAAAAAAAATGACGTTGACTGAAGTAACTGAAAGGATGAAAGTGTTGCGTAGCGCCACCTGACGCTGGGGGGCGTGTCTCGACGTGGCTGCAGCTCGTGGATCTGTGTCACCTTCACTGGTACCTGTCCTACTTACAGTCTGTAACCCGGTCAGTGATGACACTCGGGCCACAGAACAGAACATAACGGTACGGAACAGTACGGTCAAAGGTAAAAAGCTGCTTCTCTAAACGATGCATCGTTCACTTATTTAATCCAAAGTTCATCTCCTGCGAATCTGCGCTCGTGCGGTGTCACGGAGAGAAAGGCAACAGCAGAGATTATGAGGATTTGTTTATGCTGAGGGATTAGTCATCCGGGAATACACGACAGTGACCGAATGAAACCAGCAGGGGTTTGACTTTGATGTGTGAAGCAAACCAAACAGACGTCCTGTTGATGTCGAGGTAAAGAAGTTGAAGCAGCAGCAGGTAAAAACTCACAGCTGTCGCTCAGTCGTCGTCTGTCGTCATCACGAGTCCGTTCGGTTTGTTTGCCTTTCGTCCTGGAAACGTCGTAACGTCGGGACAGGACGCAGGCGCGGGCCGTTACTTACGGAATGATATTGTATGTTACACTCCCCGACTGTAATTGCTGCGTTTCATTCTAACATTGAGCTTATGACGTCACTTCCACCTGTACGCCGCACTCTTCGTATTTACTTTTTTTATTTTGAAGCCTGTCAAAGTAAACAAAAAAAGGACGTAAGTCATGTAAACAAACGCCGAAGAAGCAAAGCCCCCCCGGCGTCAGTTAGAATTACAACCACTGCCTTTTTATTACAAAAAAAAAACAACAAAACACAACTTTTGTTTGTTCGTAATTCATCCTGGAACCGGACCGGAAGTGAACATGTAGGTTTAAGCTATGGGCTAGTCAAGATAGCATTTATTTTTTTGGGTTGATATTTTTTTCAAACAAATATTTAGTTGAAAAATACTGACATTGACAGAGTTAAAAATGAAAACTTCTTAATGTTGGAAGTTTTAAGGCTCAATAAAATCAACAAGGTCATTGTTGGTAAACAACACTGAAGATTATGAAAACAACAGGAAGTAAATTATGCTACTTGGTAAAAGTACTATAATATACAATAAGTACAGGGGACAGTGAAGTAATATCTGTTTTTATTTTTGTGTCACTCCAGCCATGAGTCAGCTGCGGTTGTTGGCGGCCATGTTTAGGGGCGGGTGTACAGGGGGCAGCCTGTGGTTACGTGGTAATGGAGGTGGCTCCGCCAGACGCTGCCTTGACTCCTACAGGAGATGGTCCTCCTCTGGGTCAACACCAGGTTCTTCAGCCATAATCAGCAGCTCCAACTACGTGGAGGAGATGTACTACGCCTGGCTGGATGACCATAACAACGTCCATAAGGTAGACTGTGTGCTCCCCCTGGTAACAATTACATGTTATTGACATCTTCTAGCATTTTCTTATCACATGATGTCAGTCAGAAGAATGCTCCACAGCAGTGGTCCCCAAACATTTTTTGTCCTACGGCCTGGTTAAATGTTTGGCAAATTTTTTTCACAGACCAGTTTTTAAGGTGTAGAGCAGATCTGGGCAAACTAAGGCCTGGGGGCCTGATATGGCCCGTTTGGCGTTTTAATCCGGCCCACCCAACTTGTCCAAATTATACTATTAATTTATATTATCGATATCCTTCTACCTTTTCCCTTCAAAGCCAGCATTTCACCAATAGATGGTCTCAAAGAGTCTTAAAACATTTTACCGTTATTCAATACTTTACTCATCATTTATCTTAAATACTCAATCTTTCTGATCCTGACCTGGCCCGTGACTCAAATTTTAGTATCACCTGTGGCCTGTGAGTCAAAATAATTGCCCAGGCCTGGTGTTTAGGATAAATACTGCTAATCAAAATTAAACGACCGTTGTAAAACTGGTGTTTCACAGGTATAATAATCAACGTTTACTGAATTTGTATTGAATTTTTCAGAATAAATCATTATCTCTCTGTGACCATGTACCAACTTACCCACAGACCAGTACACGTTCGCAGCCTGGTGATTGGAGAGCACTACGCTATAGTAGTTATTGTAATAAGTTGTAAGAAAATAGAAGACAGAAAAAAACTTTCAGTAACTGTGCTCCAAAAGATTATTCAGTAACTGATTCTGGCAATACTTACATACATATTGATGAAACTCAGGCCCGGGGTCCAAGTCTGTTTCGCAGTGTTGTTTTATTATGGCCTGCACGACCATATCAAATGTTTACTAGCAGAAAGAAAAGCTAGAAAGATACATAAGTCATCAATACATCTTCATTAGCTTGTCAGTTGCCGGGTTACTGAGGCAGCAGTCTCCACGACTGCCGCCCAAATCACTCTGCACCATACTGTGAACCTTCCTGGAAGCCTGCTGGAAGTTTTGTGGGTCCGTGCTGCTCTCAGTGGTAACCTGGCAACTACTGGATTTCAGCCCAAAGCCTTGCAGAACCAAGTCCGCTTCCTTTACTCCCAGGCCACCACTGCTTAATAAGAAACAAATACCACTGATGTGTGTAAAATATTCAGCCTTGGTTGTTCTAAATTTTATGTTTATGCAAAACTAAAATGTGTTTACGTGACCCCCACGGAATCAGTCAACAGACTTCTAATCTACTTTCTCCGTGTTTCTCTCTTCAGTCCTGGGACACCTTCTTCCGCGACCTCCAGGCCTCCAGCCCGTCTGTTGAGGCGGGGGAGCAACGCCCCTCCACTCTGCTGCAGGGCCGGGCGGGGTCTCACTCTCCAGACACGACACAGAAAGTAGTGGAGGACCATCTGGCTGTGCACACACTCATTAGAGCCTACCAGGTACTGTGTAGTACTACTAACCATACTAGTACACTTTCAGTACAGTGTTCAGGTTATTTTTGGCATCAAACATATTAAAAAAAACGGGAAAAAATCACTGAAAATATACTATAGTTTCATATATCAGTCAGAGCTCTATGAATATTCTAGTGTAGACATATATTAGTGTTTGGGTTTAATATATAATCATGCTGTTTGCAAATCACTCCACTAATCCCAGAGCCTGTGTGCTGAATTATAACATCATCAGTCTGCAGCCATTAATAGCTGACTGTTTGTATCAACAGTATTTGTGCGCGTGAAAAATGAATCAAACATAATGAACTCTGCTTGTCTGCCTGAACGTACTGCGTGAGTTTTTCTTTTTTTTTCCCCCTCTCCTCCATAAAAGGAATACGCAATTTGTTTGTCGCCGCGTGATGATATGCAAATTCCTACATTAAATCTAACCCACTTAACACTGCATGCTTTTTGAAAATGGAAATATCAAAGAGACTACTTAAACAAACCAGGTGGTAGCTTTTCCAGTGGCCCTCAAATTAATTCCAGGAGCTATCCCAGGGATTTATTAAAGTCTTCCTTTTTGGCACAGACATCTCTGTTCTCTTCCGACCTGTGGAGATCTTGGCGGGAATGCCTATGCAGCCTGATTTCTAAATGCTGTGCAGTACAACTGATCTCCCTGTACATATATGTATTTTTCTCTTCTCACGTTAATCTCTCCGAGTAGATTCGTGGTCACCATGTTGCTCAGTTGGACCCTCTTGGAATCCTGGATGCGGACTTGGAATCCTTCATACCCTGTGACCTCATCACCAGCTTTGATAAACTAGGTAAACAGAAAAATGAACAAACAAAATATGTAGATTTTGATTTGATTTAAGATCAAACATTACATCGCATTACAACAAAATTGCAGACAGTATAGATAAGAATTGGGTAGATACAGTAGAGTATGAGTCATGGGGCAACCAATACCACCTCTTTCCTTGAAACGCACACATTTAACTATTTTAATATCGTTAACAATATCGGAGTCTAGTATTTATTATCTGTTCCAACCATTGTATGAGGTGCCGGGACAAGAAATATACAAACAATCCTCTAATTTTTAAAACATTTGTAATTAAATTAGCTGTAATGCTGCCATCTAGTGATCATTTATCGCCCAAAACTGTTTTAGAGCACTCGTCATTTGGCAAAAACGCAAGTGCTGTGGTATAAGGTTTTAATATCGTAGAAAAAAAATGATAATGTTTCTTACAGATTTCTCATAGTAATGCTAATATCGGTCAATAATGTCAGCCTTTCCTAGTTTTTTTCTATATATGTCATATGTATGTGTGAAGTAATTACATAAAAAAGTGCATATGCGGGTGGATGACACAGAATCTATGTATTTTAGACTCATTATCTTTCCTGTCCTATTTGACTGTGTGCTGTAAGAAAGCACGTGTCCACAGTTCACAGTGTAGCACTGATGGGATTCAGACTAGAGACGACCATTCTGATAATTATCTTTTTTTTTGTTTATGATTTCAGTTAAATGCATATTATTCTCTTTGACTCTCCCACTTCAAAGCTCCTCCATCTTTACTATAATAAATGTTTTATCCTGATTTATGCACGGCCTACTTCTACAACCCAAGGCTGCACAACAATCAGACCCAGAGTGGAAATTGTCCCTAAATACAAAATACTATCAATAAACAATACACAGGCGTTCAGGTTGGAATTAGTTCCAAGGATTCCAGTCAGATGGCAACTGGAGATCCATGTTTTACTGTGGCTGCAGGTTGTTATGGAATAATCTGGGTAATTCCAAAGCCAAGAACACACTGGGAATTCCAATTTATCATGGGTTTATGTTCATAGCTAAGTACATTTTTTTTTCTTTTTTGCAAAAATGGGATGGACAGGATCAGGAATGAGGTGATTAGAGGGGCAACACAGACAGGACAAATTGGAGAAAAAGCTAGAGAAGACAGATTGAGACGGTTTGGACATGTTCAGAGGAGGGACAGTGGATACATTGGTAGAAGAATGATCCTAGAGATGGAGCTACCAGGTAGGAGACAAAGAGTTGATGGATGCAGTGAGGGAGGACATGGATGTAGTTGGAGTCAGAGGTCTGGCAACATCTGAAAAAAAGGGACAAGCTGAAAGGAAAAGAAGGGGTTATTGCAAAAAAATATTTTTCAGTTCAGTCTGGCTTTGCATACCAAAGGCTGCGTGATTTTTTAAAATTTAATTCAGATTTACCTGCAAACCCACTCCATATTCAGTCTGTTCTTAATACTTTCCGTAAGGTTTCTTAACCTAATGTGGTCATTACTGTCAGTGCAGAATTACATTAAAGGTAGTCTGAAAGTAGAAGCAGTGTGTGTATCTGTTTGAGTTTGTGATGCTACTGTTGTGAGGACATTTTTTTTTTCTTGCGGGGACATTTTGCAGGTCCTCATGACATAAAAAGGTGTTTTAAGGAGCGGTATTTAGGTTGGGGTAAGATTTAGTACAAGCGTACCAGTATTTCAAGTTTCATGAAAATTCTTTTGTTTTGAGTTTGTGCTACTCCAAAAGCATTCCTATCTATACTTGTGGGGACACTTTTTTGAGGGAAATATCCTTTTTGGTTTAAATGAATGCAGTATGTTTTTTATGGCTTAAAGAATTCATTATTATAATTTTATTTATTGACACAAGTCACAAAACACGGTCCGTGTTGGGGAAGGTGGTCGACCAGATGTAGATGAAAATCTTCAATTACTTGTGAGTGATGAGAAGAACCAGACGGACTGACAGGGAAACAGAGAGATTTCTGATCTTATCACTGTTTGTCAGGACATAGCTTCGCATTATGTATTGTCATCAGGGCTGCAGGTCCGTAATGAGAGTTAACGACCGCCCCCATTGCCCCCTCCTCTGGTCAGCTGCTGGTCCTACCGGTCTATTCCTGGCCCCTTTTATCTTTCTCCTGTTCCTAATAAGATTTGCACTTGTCTCCTCTTATGTTCATCCGTGATTTGAGTTTGAGCAGGTGGAAACCTTCTCTCACTGTATCTGCAGATACAAGAGTGAAGTCTAGTCTCCTGTGTCTCCACAGCTCCCAGGAGGCGACTTATTCTAGCAGCTCTACTTTGGTTTTTCAACATTTTTTTTTTTGGGCTATCGTATCAATCACAAGTCTCATGGAGCCGCAGCTAATTATTGTTTTCATTTCCACTTCATCATTTCCCACGATTATGCTTTTGGATAGGCCAATTAATCAGGTGCTTTAATGAGGAAATATCTGTCACAATTCCCAAAGCCCATGGTGACACCTCCTGATTGTTTGTCTCAGTGAGAACCGAGACAGAAAACAAATCGATGAACTTTCTGCTTTTTTTCTACAAAGCGAAGAATGAAATTTTTGTTACACAAAGTCTGGAAAATTATTTTTTCCTGATCAGCGACTGGTCTTAAGTAGAGTTGTATCAGGATCATACTCAAGAAAGATCAGGTTTAATATTGTAAATTATTTTACTTTAATGAAATATCTCTGGAGTTGGTATTTTCTGAGACATCACTATTACATCCATCCATCCATTTTTACCTGCTTAACCCAGATTGTGGGCACAGCAGTCTTCACAACTGCAACCCAAATCACACTGCACCATACCAGGTGACTTAGTAATAATCTGTCCAATCTGTCCAATTCTTCTTTCATCTTCTCCCTTTTTTAGGGGTTGCCACAGCAAGTCAACATTTTCCATCTCTGTCTCCTTGTCTTCTTCTACTCTGACTCCAACTATCTCCATGTCCTCCCTCACTGCATCCATCAATCTCCTCTTTGTCTCCTACCTGGTAGCTCCACCTCTAGGATCATTCTTCTACCAATGTATCCACTGTCCCTCCTCTGAACATGTCCAAACCATCTCAATCTGTCTTCTCTAGCTTTTTCTCCAAACCTTCCTGTCTGTGTTGTCCCTCTAATTGCATCATTCCTGATTCTGTCCATCCTTGTCTCTCCTAAAGAGAGACATTTTTAACTCCACGAGCTGTTTGAATATCAGCAAAATCGGCTAAATAATGATTTCTTCTTTCCTTTTATTCTTCCTGCAAAGAATTTTT
>JAFBJS010001342.1:246430-257208 GCA_016785265.1 Paraplagusia blochii | reverse complement strand
TCTCCAATTTGTCCTGTCTGTGTGGTCCCTCTAATCACCTCATTCCTGACCCTGTCCATCCTTGTCTCTCCTAAAGAGAGACATTTTCAACTCCACGAGCTGTTTGAATATCAGCAAAATCGGCTAAATAATGATTACTTCTTTCCTTTTATTCTTCCTGCAAAGAATTTTTATTTCAGTGTTTGACTAATTTCCAGTGTTTTGAATGTGTCGTCCATGTAACAGTTCAGACCTGCTCGCCCTGTTGTGTTTAAGGACTGTCTAATCTGGATTATCATCCTATCTTGTAGGTTTTTATGGTCTGAATGAGTCTGACTTGGATCGCACCTTCCAGCTGCCCCCCACCACCTTCATCGGGGGTGGAAACTCCACTCTACCTCTCAGGGAAATCATTCACCGACTGGAGGTCGTATTCTTTATTGTTCTTCTACCAACCTCGACCTGAGGTTTAGCTGAATGTGAGTGTTTTTTTTTTTCCTTTTTCATCAACAGACGTCTTATTGCGGTCACATCGGCGTGGAGTTCATGTTCATCAACAACCTGCAGCAGTGCCAGTGGATTCGTCAGAAGTTCGAGACGCCTGGAATCATGAAGTTCACCAACGATGAGAAGAGAACGCTGCTGGCCCGCCTGATCCGATCTACACGGTGGGTTCTGACCGCTCATCTCTGCCCAGCTCTGATCCACACAGTGACAGCAGAGTATTTCACTTTGAGTCACAGCTCACATCAGGGACTCGTAAATAACACCCGCGACTGTGTCTTTGGACAGATTAACGTCCCGCTGTTGATCTAAGCTCATCTTAAACGTTGATAAATGGAGTGAGAGGTTACTGTAGCTCTGAACTCTGTCAAAGGGGAACAGACTTTTGAACGTCTTTGTTTTTGCGCAGTGTCATAAATTATTTGGTCGATTCCTGATCTGAACAACTCCTTAAAAAGAATTTGTAAAATCAACTTTTTATGTACAGTCCAGTAAATAAAGCAGAGTAATGTTTGTGTTTATGAAATTCCATAAATATTAAAAATTCCATTTTATTATCAAGCCAAGGCTAAACTATAAGCTTAATTTTCATCCTTTATAATGCAGGAAATTTTATTTTTTTTCTTGGGTTGAATATGGAAAAACATTTTTTTGATTATTTTACTGTCCTCTGACTGTATTTTTACCATTCCATGTAGGTTTGAGGACTTCTTGGCCAGGAAGTGGTCTTCAGAGAAGCGTTTTGGTCTGGAGGGATGTGAAGTTTTAATCCCTGCTCTCAAAACCATCATCGATACATCGAGTGCTGCAGGCATCGACAGTGTGATCATGGGCATGCCTCATCGGTACTGACACACCCTGCAGTCAGTATATGTCAGCTCTTTCTTCCTTTAAATCTGTCAACTCTTCTTCCAGAGGTAGACTCAATGTTCTGGCCAACGTGATCCGTAAAGACCTGGACCAGATCTTCTGCCAGTTTGATCCCAAGTTAGAGGCAGCAGATGAGGTGAGGAAAGAAAAATCCAAGTATGGACACAGGAGGAGATACAGCCTCACCTGACTAAACTGTACCTGCAGGGTTCAGGTGACGTCAAGTACCACCTGGGTATGTACCACGAGAGGATAAACCGTTGGACGGACAAAAACATCACACTGTCCCTCATGGCAAACCCCTCCCACCTGGAGGCGGTGGACCCTGTTGTCCAGGGAAAGGCCAAAGCCGAGCAGTTTTACAGGGGAGACGCTCAGGGAAAGAAGGTAAAAAATGGAAGACACCTCATCAGTTATAATGACTTCTGAAATAATTTTACCATAAAACCTATTTGGTAGGGGTGTGACAATTCACTCACAATAACCATCCGATTCATATCTCGATTCACAGGCTACGATCCGATTCAGGAACGATTCATAAAAAATATTAAACGATCGATCCAGTTCGATCAGATTCGGGTCAGTTTGATCCAAAACAATCCAAAACGATTAATTTGCACACCCCTACTATATATAACATAGTGTATATTAGGGGTGTGACGATTCACTCACATAACGATCTGATTCATATCTCGATTTACAGGATACGATCCGATTCAGGAACGATTCATAAAAAATACGAATCTGATTCATATCTCAATTCACTGGCTATTATCCGATTCAGGAACGATTCATAAAAAATATTAAACGATCGAACCAGTTCGATCCGATTCGGTTCAGTTCGATCCGGACCGATCCAAAACGATTAATTTGCACACCCCTGCTGTTTGGCTTTAATTGCAGATTCATTGTCATATATTAGAAAAACAGCATTAAATATCTGTAGAGAAGCAGAAACATGCACAATTTTAATACTTTTCGTAATAAATATTAGATTTGATCCCTACATTTTGGTCGATTGTCATAACTGACTCAGATCACAGGTCTTCATGTCTTATATTTATGTCTTCATGTCATGTATTTATTTATCAGTCTGTACCTGATGCCTTTTGTCAAGGTCATGTCCATCTTGATGCACGGTGATGCTGCCTTCGCTGGACAAGGAGTTGTGTATGAGACGTTTCACTTGAGTGAGCTCCCCTCCTACACTACACATGGTACGATCCATGTGGTGGTCAACAACCAGGTAGATGAGAACCCTCTTTTTCATATGGATTGTTTTTTGAGGAAGAATTTACGTTAATCATCTATTTGTCTCCAGATCGGCTTCACCACCGACCCTCGGGTCGCTCGCTCCTCTCCCTACCCTACTGATGTAGCCCGGGTCGTCAATGCTCCCATCTTTCACGTTAACTCTGACGACCCAGAGGCCGTGATGTACGTTTGTCGTGTTGCTGCAGAGTGGAGAACGACCTTCAACAAGGATGTCGTCATCGACCTGGTGAGTCTGGGGTGAAGGTTAAGACCAAGGCAAAGCTTCTGTCAGGGCAGAATACAGTTGGAGGCAGGTATCTAGGTGGAGTGGAGTGACTATTGTTTGTCCAAATAAAAGATAAATGGACAGATAGAACATTAGATACAAGCAAGGGTAGAGTTGAAGTATGTAAAACCTGGACTGTGGAGCATCCATCCTCCCAACAACCATCCATCATCCATTCTTCCCTCCATCTGTGTATCATCCATCTTTCCATTCATTTCTCTATCTTTCTTCACCCATCCTTCCATCCCTAAGTCCATCTATCCCTCCCTCCATCCATCATCCATCCTTCCTTCCTTTCTTCCGTCCTTCCGCCCATCTTCTATCATCCATCCATCTATCCATACAACCTTCCATCCCTGAGTCCTTCTATCCCTCCATCAATCTATCATTCATCATCATTCTATTCATCCATCCTTTCATCCTCCTATTCCTCCATCTTTCCTTCCCTAAGTCCATCTATCACTCCATCTATCATCCGTCCGTCCGTCCATCCATCCATCCATCCTTCCAACATTCCATCCCTAAGTTCTTCCATCCCATCCATTTATCTATTGTTCTTTGGGGCGCCAATTTCTCTGACCGGGATTTGATCTTGCCTGCGTGGTAAACTCAACTCTACACCAGAGACATTGAAGCAGGGGTCCATAATCAATAATAATAATAATAATAGTTGATAAAATTTGATAAGTGCCACTCTGTTAATACTACACCCTTTACGTACCTTTGGATAAAAGCTTCTACTTTATGCCCAGGTTTGTTACAGACGCTTTGGCCACAACGAGATGGACGAACCCATGTTCACTCAGCCGCTGATGTACAAACAGATCCGTCGGCAGGAGCACGTGCTGAAGAAATACTCTGACAAGCTCATCGCAGAGGGGGTGGTGACACAACAGGAGTTTGAGGTGTGTGTGTGTGCGTGTCAGTGATTTAATGCTGTTTGTTTGCCGTGTATATGTACAGTGTAACGGCTTGGTGTTTTTGAAGATTTATTTCATCATCATCTTCCGTCGTTCGCTGGTGTTTAATTTCACTAACACACTGCCCACAGACTCAGAGTCAATATGTGCTGCCACGGCTGCTGTGTTTGAGTTTCCGTTCAGTGACTGAGTTTCTTCTCCTGCCATCACTCACACTTTAGAGTTTATGTTGCCTGAACTCATTGGAGATATTGCCTACTGTACGGGATATTTACCAGCCCAGCGCAAAGAGTATAATGAACCTGCTGTGTTTAAAATATAACACCTGATCAGAGCATCCATTCTGAGATTTTCCTTACGCACCACCTGTCAGAGTTGGTCTGGTGCGTCCTATGATGGACATTTTTTTTCTCTGTTTTGGCTTCACACTCTTCAACACAAATTGGGTTTCAGGAGGAAATTGCCAAATATGACAAGATATGTGAGGAAGCTTACACCAGCTCCAAGGACGAGAAGATCCTACACATAAGACACTGGCTGGACTCTCCCTGGAGAGGTAGAATGGACTTTTTTTTTTTTTTTTCAAAAAATATCTGTGAAGTCTTTTAATTTTAACATAAAACGCACTTTCTTGTTTTCTTAGATTTCTTCACATCAGAAGGTGAACCCAGGAGCATGACCTGTGTCTCCACTGGCCTGAAGGAAGAGGTTCTGCAGCACATTGGTCAAACCGCCAGCTCGGTGCCAGTGGAGGATTTCAGGATCCATCCAGGTGAGTTAGTCTGAAATGTTCTGAGGAGCTGAATGTTCCTGTTCCTTCCTGTTTTTTTTCCCCTCATCTCCTCTGTTTGTTGGTTCAGGTGTGTCCCGTATCCTGCGTGGCCGAGAGGAGCTGGTAAAGAACCGACAGATGGACTGGGCTCTGGGAGAGTACATGGCCTTTGGGTCTCTTCTTAAAGATGGCATCCATGTGCGACTGAGTGGACAGGATGTGGAGCGAGGCACCTTCAGGTGGGTCACTCTGACATGGCAGCACGGAGGGAAAAAAACTTAGGGAATTATGGGGGAAAAGAGACAGTAAACAGGGAAAACTAAGGACACTCTGCTGTTTCACCTAATATCAGTCAGATGAATTATTAAAAATGTTACTTTTTCTCATTTTTCCAATGATGTCATTCTGTTCTGATCAGATGAAATGGGTTTCCAGTACATTTTTACAACCTTAAGCAAGTGTTTTACAGCCTCTTTGTAGAGTCACAGTTCCTCCTTCTTCTGAATGAGCTCATCTCATAAACTAAAATAGCATCACAGCCGGGTCAGTGGTCAGATTGTGTCAGTTGGTTCCACTTTTATCCAGTCACTCTTTCTGAATATAGAAAAAAAAATTGCATTTCGAAATAATGTAGCTATTTTCAGCTGTTACATTCTAATACTGACACACTTTAATGTAACATAAATACCTAGTGGTCCTTGGACAGGATAATAACATTAAGTTTAGATAACATTAAGGATAAGAAAAGGGTTAAATGTGTGATTGAAGGATTGATATTTCTTATTTTTTTCTTCTAGTTTTTTAATTTTTATTCATACAATCAAAAAATTTAAATCGGTTTATACTTTGATACATGGATACATTGGTAGAAGCATGATCCTAGAAGGTAGGAGACAAAGAGGAGATTGATCGATGCAGTGAGGGAGGACATGGAGGTAGTTGGAGTCAGAGAAGAAGATACAGAGGACAGGGGGAGATGGAAAACGTTTCTCTGTGGAAACACCCGAATAAGGGACAAACTGAAAGGAGAAAAAGTTAAGATGCTTCCACTTTATTCAGTCAACTAATATATCAATAACTTCTGTTGAGGTTCAGGTTCTAATCCACCAGCTGCCATGTAGCCAGCTGCCATGTAGCCAGCAAGGTGCTCTGAGCAGTTACTGCCCACACCAAGGCTCACAGTATGGTGCAGTGTGATTTGGGTGCCACTTGTGGAGACTGCTGCCCCTGTTACCTGGTAGGAAGATGAAGCAATGTTGACCAAAGTGAAGAAAACACTCTTATTGACACCGAAGAGGACTATTTTGGGTGTACGGGGACCAAATGTCTCTTGTCAGACAGGAGACATCAGCACAGTCTCCTGAGATCTGTTAAGACCACATGTTGTTGTCATGGTAGAAAGAGGAAACAAGTGACACATGAACAAATCTACGTCCCCCTTTCACTGTGCCTGTCTCATCTACACCCTCCCTCCCTCTCCAGTCCCCATCATTCCTCCATCAGCTCAGCTTTCCCCGCAGCAGACGTCTGTTCTCAGCCTTCCTGTCCAAGTCCAGGGAGCAGTTTTCCCTTATAGAACTGATTCACCTTTTTTAAATAGATGTATTTTTTCCCCGTCATATTAAGTCTGTATTTCTTTATCCACACACACACACACACACACACACACACACACTTGTGCCTCTACGACTGTGTTTTGCTGAGCATATTGGTATTTTACACTCGAATGGACCTGGTTGCATTTCTGTGATGTACGTAACAATGTGGACTAATGGATTCAGTCGCTTTGTTTAGACGGGGTACGTGTGCTTCGTCGTGCCTCCGTTCTTCTGACTAATGGGGCCCCCAGGCACAGCCAAGCTGGGTGTGTGTGCGCATGCGTGTGTGTGTGTGTGTGTGTGTGTGTTTGTGCTGAATCTGAGGCAATACCAGAGGAAACATCACAGGCTGGTGAGTTACCTGTAAATGTGAGGGAGCAATGAATGTCAATGTGTGTGTAAAAGTTTTTTAATCAGCTCAGAGAACGGAGAATGGACTTTTGTCTCTTAACATTGAGATAAAGCAAATTTACACCAATCAACTGTAGCCCTGTTGACCTAGACAAGATAGTACAAGATAGTATTGACTAATACAATGCATACTTCGTGTGTGTACTATTGACTAATTGAGCATGGTCTCCTGTTCCTCACTCCTGATTGGCTCAGTCCATCGTCGCATCTCTCATCTTCATCTCCCCTTGTCTGTCGGACACTTTCTCGTTCACTTATCTCTGCGTCACGTAATATTTCTTTAATCCGTCTCTCTTATATTTCCATATTTATATTTTCTCCAACTCTACTGTCTTACAATTGTGTGCGAACAATGTGATAAGGTTTGTAAAGGGGAAATGTACTGTATATCACTTCTACTTTGAAATTGTATATGTAAAAATCTGCCCCTGAATTATGTCACTTCTCCCCCATCAGCTCTCACCCCTGTTGGAGTGACGTTGACGGAGATTCAGTGATTGTGTAACTTTGCTGGAGTTGAAGGTTGATTCATGAGAGTGAATGGACTTTCAAAGCGTGTTAAGGTTTCCTTGCTTCTACGTCCAGTCCAGTCCAGTCCAGTCCAGTCCACTCTTCCTGGGCTTGGTGCTGCAGGATGATCTGTACAGAGGAGGGAACTGTCCATGGTGCTCACAGCGGCAGAAAGAATTTTGTGTTATTTTCTTTTACTGTTCCTTCTCTGGTTATGGTTTTAAAACTCTTGGGGTTTCTCTGGAGCCAATTAACCACACCAGAACTAGTTTTTGTTAAAAAAACAAAACAAAACATTTTTATGATGAATAATTATGCCAGGCCTTGGCAAATCCTCAAAACCAATTAAACTGATTTTTTTTCTCCCCCTTATTTTTCTGTAACCTCCAAAAGAGAATTCATGCATATTTGGCTTAATACATATAAATGATACAAAATCAGGCAATAAATACTAATATTAAAAAACTTTGAAATATGCAAAATACACATTAAATACTGTGTACAAGTTAACAATGGAAGATTTGCCTTTTTTTTATTCATTTTTGTACTAGTAACATCATAGTTTATTGTATCTGCCCCATCTAACAGGATGCATGTGATATGTGTTGCAGTCACCGTCATCATGTCCTCCACCACCAAGAGGTGGACAAACATACCTGTGTGCCCATGAACCACCTGTGGACCAAGCAGGCTCTGTACACTGTCTGCAACAGCTCCCTATCAGAGTATGGAGTCCTCGGTAAGAATGGAGTCAGACCATCGTTTAATATGTTGCCGTCTAATGAGAAGATCATCTGAGCTTGTATTATAGTTTTTATTTATTTTTTAATATTATTGATTGCATTTCTGTTTATGCCATGATTCAGGTTTTGAACTTGGTTTCGCGATGGCCAATCCCAACGCTCTGATTCTATGGGAGGCACAGTTTGGTGATTTCCACAACACAGCTCAGTGCATCATTGACCAGTTCATCAGCTCAGGTCAGGCCAAGTGGGTCCGCAACAACGGCATCGTCCTGCTGCTGCCACATGGGATGGAAGGAATGGTGGGAATTTAAACAGGTTTAGATGGGAATTTTAGGGATGTCCGATATTAACTTTTGCCAATTTTGCTGATATTCAAACAGCTGAAGTGTTGAGGTGGAGGTGTTAAAGATGCTGAGAGTCTCTTTAGGAGAGACAAGAATGGACAGGGTTGGGAATGAGGTGATTAGAGGGACAACACAGACAGGAGGATTTGGAGAAAAAAGCTAGAGAAGACAGATTGAGATGGTTTGGACATGTTCAGAGGAGGGACTGTGGATGCATTGGTAGAGGAATGATCCTAGAGATGGAGCTACCAGGTAGGAGACAAAGAGGAGATTGATGGATGCAGTGAGGGAGGACATGGAGGTAGAGTAGAGGAAATTGTTGACTCACTGTGGCAACAACTGAAAAAAGGGACAAGCTGAAAGTAAAGGAAAAAGCTGATATTCAAACACGTAGTTTCTAATTCCGATGTGAACCTTTACCAATATATGCAGGTGTTTACACCCATAATTGAGGTAAACACTTTATAGAACCTACTTTTTTGGTTGTTTATTAATTTGCAAGTTGTTTTTTAATAAAGCCTGGTCTTATTACAATTCTACCAATTTCGCCAAAACCCAGACTTTGTGTTCCATTATTGATGGAAAAACTGAAAACGTTCTTAATGTTATTACATATACATAGTTTTCTAGATTATTTTGGCCATTTGATATTATCGGACATCCCTATTTTTTCATTCTGTTTCCTTGAAGTCTAATTTTTGTTTTACTCTCCTGGTGGATCCTCAGGGTCCAGAACATTCGTCGGCTCGACCTGAACGCTTTCTGCAGATGAGCAAAGACGACCCGGATCACTTTCCTGTACGTTCACATGTGTAACTCAGATCATTGACTGTCAGCTGATGGTAGAGAAACGACCACGTTCTGCATTTAACCAGCCGGGCTTGTGTCTAAACCACTTGAGTGGTAATTGCCTATTACTATAGAGGCTTAAAGTCTCTTCATTATGGCCTCCAGAGTGTTGGTATCCATCACTAATCTGGTGCAGGGGTCAGCTCTGAGGGAGGAACCACAGCCTCCTGAATCAGCAGCACCGGATTCATCTCCTCAAATGGGATATCGATCAATCTATTAGTGGGACACTTCTCTCTGTCCTCCATCGGTCTATGTGTCTGTGGGTCTTCCCTTGGCGTCAAACCATACGGTGGCTGTACTGTACAATATACTGTAGGATGGTTAAAAAAGTTTGCTTGTGTAGGAGAATTCTGATAAAATGAGACCTTATAGGTTGCTATGAAAGTGATGTCAAACTGTTGGCTCATGGACCAAACCAGGTTCACATAATGGTATTCTCCAGCTTGCAACTGGATTAAAAAAAATTCAGATAATAATGTCAAACTAAATGGATTGTTTATTTGTTTTTTGTCTGAAAAATTCAGGACATTGATATGTTTGTAGACGTCTTACGGGTGGCGGGCCGTGCATTTCAAGTTGTAGGCCTTCAGTGACGTCATAGTTTTGTGACATCAAATTATTACTTACTACTATATTAAATATAGACTCCTGGGAGAGCTTGTCCAGTCACATACGTACACGTAGATGTTGCTGTCTTCGTAGGGCCAGCTAGAAGGCTCTGAGGTTGCAATCTCTCGAGTGCTATAAACTGAACAGGCTGTGTCCATTCACTTAAAGCGGGCGGAGCCATCACTTTTCATTACATTGACTCATGACACCTAACAACACTAGCTAGCTGAATTATGATTGGATAAATAAATCATTCTGGGTATGTCTAGGCCAGCAGAGAAGGCTTTGCTGGCCCTGACGGCCCACCACTGCATTTTACATAAAGAGAAAACACTATGACAACATTATTGGTTTTAAGGTTCCTTAGTTAGATGTTCTCTATGGTTTTTCTCAGTCTGCTTCTTGTTCTTGTTTCTTGTTAATTGACTACTCCTGTTCTCCCCTCTGTAAGGAGTTCAGCGGAGACTTTGAAGTCCAGCAGCTGTATGACTGTAACTGGATCGTGGTCAACTGCTCCACACCTGCCAACTACTGTCACGTGCTCAGACGACAGATTCTGCTGCCATTCAGAAAACCGGTGAAGTGTGACTTATCTTACCTGTCTCTCAGCCCATTTAAAGTCTTCCACAGGAAACACTGATGTGATTGTGGGGTTTTGCATGATTTTTATGTCATTCTTCATTCTATTCCCCATTCAGTAATACAAAAAAAATTGGTGAAATTTTAAAGGCTTTGATTTAAAAACATGAAAAGAATATGTGTTTTTCACCTTTTTTTTCCCAAAAAATTGGTGAATTTTTTTTTGAAAAAAAAAAAGGTGAAAAACACATTTTTTTCATGTTTTTAAATCAAAGATAATTTAACAGTATTATAAAAAAAAACATAAATCATCATAATCATGTACTAAACACTTTGGTGTAGTATTAGTGTCAAAAATCACCAAAAACAAATATAAAATTATAAATATGTGTATGTTTAGGACTGGTAGTGTGGGCTTAGGAAGGTTTCAGGTTCCAATCCACCAATTGCTAGGTTGCTCTGAGCATAGCAAAGTTCCAACTCCAGTTGGCTCACCACCCACAGGTACAGTATAATGCAGTGGGATTTGGGTGTCAGTCGTGGG
>JAFBJS010001342.1:216771-242730 GCA_016785265.1 Paraplagusia blochii | reverse complement strand
GTGGATACATTGGTAGAAGAATGATCCTAGAGATGGAGCTACCAGGTAGGAGACAAAGAGGAGATTGATGGATGCAGTGAGGGAGGACATGGAGGTAGCTGGAGTTAGGGTTGAGGATACAGACGGAGATGGAAAACGTCGAAAAGAAGTAACATGATTAAGGGTAATATGAGCCCAAGTTGTGTCTGTCAATCTAAGTCAATCTTATCTATATCTGTCAATCTAATCTATATACATATATATATCCAAAAGAAATCTAATAACATCCTTTTTATGAATCCAGTTTTCCTTCTATTCCTTGAACTTCCTTGACCTCAGAAGGAAAAGACCTGAAAATAATTCATGGCACACGAATGTCTATAAAAACTTTACTTTCCTCACAAGGTTAAGAGATTCCACTGGATTTTCTGAACTATTCCGGGTAAAAGTCTGTTGATTTTCTCTATCGTACTTTTCCTCACAAGATTTTTCCAGGCATTAAACAGGGTTTTCCAAACCGTGCTGGAAAACATGACAGTGTTGCTTGGACTGTGGGAATACGACCATGAGCAGACAAAGGCCAGTCACCCAGCCAACTCTGTGTGGATAAGAGGATTGTAGATATCTGTGTGTGTGTGTGTGTGTGTGAAAGAAAGAGTAGGGGGCAACCAGCCAAAATCCAAGCAGCAGTGATTCGGGGGAGGATAAGCATGAAGGTTGTAAGGGTATCCGGGAAGCCCGCTGGTTCAAACTTCTTTGAGTCCCTTCAGCAACAAGCTGATATCCTGCATTCGCTCCTGCTGTGACAGAAATACGCTAGCCTCAGCGCCAGCAGATCGCGGGCACTATTGATCTGTTCCAAGTGCAATATCTCCTCTTACATCCATAATTATTCCCCTTCACAGGACTCCGCCGTGTGCCCTGGATGCCCGACTGGCTGGCTTTCTATCCACTTCCTCCTTAAAGATGCTCTCTGGTCTAATATTTCATGTTGAACTGCCAAAGACCCCCCTCCCCTTTTTCTTAACCCCAGCATTTTCAAATATTTCATGGTTCAGTCCCGAGGTTGAGGAAGGCGGCTCGGGCACGACACAATTACAGTGGTTAGCCGGACTCCTCTGGCGGAGCCATGCTGGCTCCGGGAGTACCATGACTCGAAAACAGACCTGCCAGGAAAAACAGAGGGTTGTAGGAGAGATCACTTCTCTGATGCACTGAATGATCTCTCCATCCGGGGACTGCAAAAAAAAAATGGCTACAGCCGCTTTGGAAGGTTGATTTGAGTGACTGAAAAATAGTGACCAAAATCCAAAAACTGTCAATGTAAAATTAGGCAATTTTCATCGACTGAATCCTAGATAAAGTAATATTGATTGCCCTTTCACTTCTTCATAAAATACTTTATTGAACCTTTTCTTAAGTCATTCTGTAAGTCTAATAGAATTTCCTTTATATTAAGAATGAAGAATGAATAATCTCCTCACATCTTTGTCGCTGGTGCCACAGAATAACTCAGATGACTGACATTTTTTAAACCTTTAAACGGTAAGATTTTTTTTAAAAAAGGAACTTATACGTTGAATCCGATCACACTAGCTGAGCGTGAAATAACAAGGGAAAAAACATGAATTATAAAATGTATTTCTGAAGCTTTTAACTTACAAAATAATATTTAAAAATGGCAAAATATTATTTTATTTACAATTCTCATATGCAAGAATCATGATTTCCTAATGTAGTCTCTTCAGTGCATCAAATAAAAAAAAATAATAAAAAATGTGTATTCATTTAATAATAAGGATGTTTGCTTAGATAAAGTCTGCTCTTACATAATCAATTCTGTGCATAATACATAATATGCTCTGTATTGTTGTCATAATTTTACCAAATATGTTTTTTTCATTTTTAACTTTTTTATTTGTTGTCTTGATTTTGTTTAGATTTTGTTGTGTGTGGCGGAGTTCGTCCTAAACAGTCACTAGACATGTGCTGTGTCCAACTATAGTGTTTATTGAATTTTCTTGTTGGTTCGGACTCAAGACTCCGCATCCACTCGACTCCAGCTCATCTCACATCAAAACTGATTTATTAATGTGGACAACAGAGCAGTTTAGATAGATATTATAGTAACAAAGGTGATTGGTGCCTTCCAGCTGCACAAAGCTTGTACGGTGCAGTGTGATTTAGGTGGAGGTTGTGGAGACTGCTGTCCCCTCCAACCAAGTAATCGATTAGCTGACAATCGCTGAGGTGTCCTGAGCAAGGTACCCACACACAAAAGATGTATCTTTATTTGGCACTATTTATTTTTTTTTATTATTACTGCCCTTGTGCTTAAGTATATAATCAACCTCCTAGTTGTATTAACCATACATTACATTTTTTTTTTTTATTATTTTGGTAGTGTTGGGAGGTGTAGGCAAACACAATGGTGCAGACTTGCCTCATCAAAACTTAACAAGTCACACAACACTGATTTACTTATTGTAGGGTCAGATATGATATGATATGATACGATGAAATGATATGAAGATGAAAAAGAGAAATGCAAACATAAGGAGGGAATTTTAGCATTTATCAAATTGCAACAGCTTATGTGCGCGGTGAGTCATAATATAACTTACTGACGTCCCACTGAAGGTCAAATCGCTCCAACGCCGGACGGAAGCTGCATGAGTCATCACAGAAATATCACATTCAATTAAAAATTCAACTGCGGAAGACACAGAGGTGAGCATCTGTCAAGACCTAATGGCGTTTCCTAATACACTGGCACATATGACTGTTGTACTCTGACAGCCTCAGCGCTGGTATTGTGCTCGTGCTCTCAGTTGGCCTGTAGGCCCAGTGAATAAACACTTGGAGTTTAACGTCTCGTGTTTTTGCTCGCTCTCTGCAGACAGCTCTGACAGGAAGGGGAATTAGACGACTCTGTGAAGAAAGATGTTTCAGTAATGCGTTAATCTAGCCCTCACATCTCTTTGTTTTAGGGAGTTAGCTGAGATAGTTCCCCCCGAGCTGCAGTCAAGAAGCACATCTCAAGTCTGCTGTGGGTGAGCTGTCAAGAGAATATTCTTCCTCCTGGAACACCATTCCTCCCCCTAGGAGCCCTAAATGAACTTGCCGTCACCGACACACACTGAACAGGCAGCTGAGAGCGCACGCTTCCACATATACGTCACGGCGACGATAAACAGCTGGGCGTCTCAGCCCAGAGATAAGACTTCCAGGCAGTCCATCAAACAAACACAAGCAAATGAGAAATCTGGAGAGATGCTAAGAAATGTTTCCGTGCTGCCGGGCTATCACCTTAGTCTGAATGTTTTTTCCATCTGCATCGACACAGACTGACACACACGTATATATTTATACATGTACAACTACTTCAGGCTGTCCTGGAAAAGTCATTAGAGTCCCCCCCCCTTCCCATCACACAGAAATGCACGCAACTCAACAAACACACACTACATGAAGAAGAGAGAAAAAAAAAACAGGCTGAAAGCCAAGATGGCTGAGGGGCCTTTCATGACACTAACCCTTCTGTAATACTTTTTGTATCCATCTGCTTATATCATGAATGTAAGTTTAAAAACGGTGGGAAATAGGTAAGAGACTGGGGAAAAATATTAAGAAAAGGATACTTGACACAATATATATTTGTATATACATAAATATACACTCCCTGGCCACTTTATTAGGTACACCTGTCCAACTGCTCGTTAACACTTAATTTCTAATAGGCCAATCACATGGCGGCAATTCAGTGCATTTAGTCATGTAGACATGGTCAAGACAATCTCCTGCAGTTCAAACCCAGCATCAGTATGGGGAAGAAAGGTGATTTGAGTGACTTTGAACGTGGCATGGTTGTTGGTGCCAGAAGGGCTGGTCTGAGTATTTCAGAAACTGCTAATCTACTGGGATTTTCACGCACAACCATCTCTAGGGTCTACAGAGAATGGTCCGAAAAAGAACAAATATCCAGTGGGCAAAAGTTCTGTAGGTGGAAATGCCTTGTTGATGCCAGAGGTCAGAGGAGAATGGCCAGACTGGTTCGAGCTGATAGAAAGGCAACAGTGACTCAAATAACTACCCGTTACAACCAAGGTAGGCAGAAGAGCATCTCTGAACGGACAGTACATTGAACTTTGAGGCAGATGGGCTACAGTAGCAGAAGACCACACCGGGTGCCACTCCTTTCAGCTAAGAACAGGAAACTGAGGCTACAATTTGCACAAGCTCATCGAAACTGGACAATAGAAGATTGGAAAAACGTTGCCTGGTCTGATGAGTCTGCGACATCCGGATGGTAGGGTCAGAATTTGGCGTGAACAACATGAAAGCATGGATCCATCCTGCCTTGTATCAACGGTTCAGGTTTAGGTGGTGGGGTGATGGTGTTGATGACCAATTGAGCATCGTTGCAACGCCACAGCCAACCTGAGTATTGTTGCTGACCATGTCCATCCCTTTATGACCACAATGTACCCAACTTCTGATGTCTACTTTCAGCAGGATAATGCGCCATGTCATAAAGCTGGAATCATCTCAGATTGGTTTCTTGAACATCACTGTACTCAAATGGTCTCCACAGTCACCAGATCTCAATCCAATAGAGCATCTTTGGGATGTGGTGGAACGGGAGACTCGCATCATGGATGTGAAGCCGACAAATCTGTGGCAACTGTGTGATGCCATCATGTCAATATGGATCAAACTCTCTGAGGAATGCTTCTAGCATGGTGTACCTAATAAAGTGGCCGGTGGGTGTATATATACATAATTATATATATATTTATATGTATATATATATAGATGTCATGAAGTAAATCTAGCTCTAATCTGCTTTGTCGTAATTTAGATACTCAGGTTTTTGAGGCATATGAGTGTATATATATATATATATATATATATGTATAATGGACACAGGGAGAGACAGAGAGAAGGGGGAGGGAGAGGGATATATATAGAGAGAGAGAGAGAGAGAGAGAGAGAGAGAGCTAGATTCCCTTCATGATACCAAGAAAAAAAATATATTTAATATAATATCTTCTTCTTTTCCTTTCGGCTTATCCCATTTTTCAGGGGTTGCCACAGCGGGTCAACAACTTCCATCTCACCCTGTCCTCCGCATCCTCAACTCCAACTCCATGTCCTCCCTCACCGCATCCATAAATCTCCTCTTTGGCCCTCCTCTTCGTCTCTTACCTGGTAGCTCCATGTCTAGCATTCTTCTCCCAATAGAATCACTGTCCCTCCTCTGAACATGTCCAAATCATCTGTCTTGCTTCTCTAGCTTTTTCTCCAAACCTTCCTGTTTGTGTTGTCCTCCTGATCACCTCGTTCCTGATCCTGTCCATCCTTGTCTCTCCTAAAGAGAATCTCAGCTTCTTTAACTCTGCCACCTCCAGCTCTCCCTCTTGTCTTCTACCTATTCCTAGTGTCTCTATCATTAAAATTATTATTATTATTGTATATTATTATTATATTTAATATAATATTCATATATACATATATGAAGATTAAGTAAGGAGAGGACATGGAAGTTTTTGAAAAGAGAAAGAAAAAGATGTATGTACACATACAGTATATGTGTATATTTATATGTATATATATATATAGTCATGGGAAAAACTATTAGATTCTGGAGGACATCTATGTCATGTGGTGGCCTGCAGAGGCAGCAGGCTAAATGCTCTTGTAACACAGCTTGAACATTGAAGAGATGATGGCTTCTCTTACCTCAGCAAAGCACATTAATACAAAGTGGAATGGCATTTCCACTTTTGTTAAATAGCTCACCTATTGAGTATTCAATTACAAAGGATGTCTCTCGTTTGGAAGACGGGGCAGGGACCCACATAAATAAGCTCCCTCTGAGTGTAGTGCTGCAGAACACATTGAGCAGCAATAGGAGGCATGTGGAGCCCCTGTATGGGGGTGGTATGTAATGGTAATGGCAAAAAGAGCAAGGAGGTGGTCGGGAATCAGTTGTCGGGCAAGATAATCCTCATCTGCGGTTTAATGTTATCGAGGCAGCACACATTTAAATCATTTACTCATATTTTTAAAAAATCATCCAGGCGCGAGGAATGATCTAAAAGTACCACAAATCCTCGTTTGAAAAAATATCAGTCCTGGCAATTAATTCACTCTTGATTAATCGTTCCATTTGTCTGTGATATGTCTAAAATTCCACGAGACAAATCTGCCAGTAATGGTCCAATCGTTTTCCCTCCCATTGTGCGGTTTATCTTTCATGCTCAAATAGCAAAAGCAAATTGTGGCTAATTTTATCGGCAAATCCACTGCCATGCAGTTTTTTCAGCAGTAATGATTCTCTCATTCAGACCTAATTAACTGCAGCCATTAAATGAAGGGAAATGTAATGCCCTGGGTTTCATGTCAGGTAGTCAAAGGAGGACAGCGCAGGAGGACTCAATTAGACCCGTGCTGCTGTTCCCAGGCTATCACACGGCATGTTTGCCAATTAGGTGAAGTAGCCTCTGATGTCACTGCGGCTCTGCCAGCACCGTCCCAAAGACCCCTGGCAAAGTAGGGAACAACGTAGCTGCCCTCGCTGCTGCCCCCTAAGAGAGACACTGCACTATTTTCCAAAAGAGGCAGTAATTATAGGACGGATAGATGGAAGACTGTTATATAAGTGCTAAGCTGCTGATAGGTCAGGAAGAGTCTGCTGATGCCAGGTTTCAGACAAGTAACAGCACGATCAAGTTCCAGCAGAATTACTCCAAGTAGACAGAGTCAGAAATTGAGCCGTGGTTTGACGGCAGACGGAGGACACAAGTGAGAAGCCAGGGGAAAATATGGAGATTGTTTGGTTGCTGTAATAACTCTCAGCTTAACTGATTGAACGGAATTGAGACGTTAAGTTCAAGTAAACCAGCAGTTTCCAAAGCACTGAGCAATTGTGCTGAAGATGTACGCTCGAGCACAACACAAACACGTCATGTATATGCGCCCCAGCATAGGCGTAGCCACGGGTGGGCCAGGGTGGGCCTGGGCCCACCCACTTGTAAGTTAGGCCACCCAATCCAATGAGAAGGCTGATCAAACTTGGCTATAATACTTTGGGTTGGCCCACCCTAATTTTTTCAGGGCCCACCCATTTTAAGGGGTCTGGCTACGCCCCTGCGCCCCAGCCAATGGTACAGCACAGCCCCACTCTAAAACAACTATGATAACGATCAAAGTTAAAATTAATTATGCTAAAGCTAGCCATTAGCTAGGGAAAACTTAAGCCCGGGGGCCACATGTGGCCTGCAAAGCTATGTAATCTGGCCCTCCAAGTACGTAATTGGTTCGCATTGTGAGTACACTTTATTTTCACCTTTTACCTGCAATGTCCATTTTCACCTATAGGTGGCTCAAAGAAGATTGAAAGCATTTTAGCTTTTATGCATAACTTTTACATGGCATTTATCTTAGTTCACAAATGCTCCACTTATCTGCTTCTAATCCATCCACAGGGGAATACAGGGACATTTTCCAAGTGTGTCTTCTTCACTTTTCCCTGAGTATTCCGTGAGTACATAAGAACAGAGCATATAGTCATTGTTTGCTCACTATTGACAAAAAAAAGAAATTTAGCTTGATCTTTTAATCAAGAATTAAATAGATTTTGGTTGTTGATATGAAAACAATACCAACACTGAGTGATGACGGTATAGCATTTTTGTTATGAAGACATTTCAGTCACCCTTCATTCCATATTTTTCTTGTAGGAATTCTTCTTTTCCTGCAAGAAAATCATAATAATGTAGCCCTTTCAAATAAAGCCGCTGGGTTCAAAGGCTCAGCAGTAAAAAAAAAAAGAAGAAGTGGTTTCTCTGAGTGGAGTGGAAAAAAAAAAATCTTACGGGAAAAGAATAATTTCATCTTGAACTGTATGTCTCCTTGAGTGTGTCAGTACCAGTGGGGGAGGATGGGAGAGGCAGGCAGACACATTAGCCTCCCCTTATGACACATTCTGCAGGGCTATAGGAGTCAGCCTGCATGATCCTGACTGTCACTGACTTGTTATGAAAGCATCACAGGCTGAGGCTGATCCATCACTTTTGGGGGAAGGGTTGGAGGTTGGGGCGAGCATGGGCGAGCCAGCCCTGTTGCCTGTCACTCACCAAGCACCGCTGCATGACCGCCAACCTTGTCTGACTGGAGCACAATGGGAGGTCCGGGGCTCGAGTGTGTGAGCAGTCATTCCAAACTCCCACTCCTGACACGGAGACAGGCTGAGAGGATTGAAAACACTCTGGACAGGCCGGAGTTCAGTGTCAACCCTTAACACTGAGCGGCGTAGGACGGGCGGAGAAGAGAAACTCTCCTCCAAATAATACTCTTATTTTGAAGGATAATCTCCTTAGACAAACATACCTAGAAATAATCCAGCAACATTAAACTGTAATGACCCAAGGTGTGAGTAAACGTCCTGGGCAAACACTTGCACAGCATCCCGCCCTGAAATACATGAAGGCTTGCAAAATGTACTCTCCAGTTTGCGAGGCAGAAACGTTACTCAGAGCAATTAGAGAGTGACAGAGGGGGGAGGAAGCAAGAAGGGGGAGAGACGGAGAGAGGTGCATATGTAAAAGGGAGGTTTTATGTTTGGAGAGGAAAGAAAGAGAGGGAAAAGGCTGAAGTCAGCAGCAGCAATAAATCCTCAAATGCTGAGCAGTTTATTCCAGTTCTGTCCTGGTCTGTGGACCCCATCTCCACTCAGGGACAGGGTTCTGTTTAGTAGCTTTAGCAGCGGGGAGGCTGACCGAGTCTAGTGACTTTGGACGGCCCCTTCCCCCTGCCCCCTGCCCCACAGACGCAGATTGTCCAGGCTGCCTCTCAGCTGGACCATTGAAGGGCACTTACCAGCAGCCTCACCGTCTGTGACCACAGACTGACCTCCATTCAGTTAGTCATTTATACAAAGGAGACGGAGAAAATCAATAGATTAACTGGCATGAAATGGTGACATGAGTGAGATGGACGATTACTGGACTAATTCTGATGCGTCTTCGTTTGGTCTCAGTGATACGAGGAAAGTTAAATTGATACTGAGGAGGAACACGAGCAATTAGTTTCTATTGGTGAGCAGGGCAAGTTTCTTTCAAAGCCACTGGTGGCCTAGTGGTTAAAGAAAAGGACTTGGGCTGCTAGCTCTGATCATAGCACCATCCCGATGCCACAGGACCACAGTATGGTGCAATGTGATTTGGGTGGCAGTCGTGGAGACTACTACTCCTGTGACCCGGCAATGGATGAAGAGGATGAAGACGAAACAATTTAATTCAAACACAACCAACTATCACAACCACATCAGTATTAATATACAGTCATATATTCCTAATGAAGTATAAATATTATATACTGTATATATATATATATATATATAGATATATATATATATATATGTTTTCACATATAGTGATTTCATTTTTATCGTGATTTCAAGACACACTGCGAAAAAAGGTACAAATCGAGGTGAGATCGCAGGTGGCAAGGGTGGTGTTGCCACCAACCACACAAAGGCTCCACAGTATGGTGCAGTGTGATTTGGGTGGCAGTCGTGGAGACTGCTGCTGCTCCTGAGACCCAGAAACAGATAAGACAATGAAGATGGATGAATGATTTATTCATTCATAAATTCATTCTCAGAGAGTATGACCACCAGACAAGAGAAGATATTGAAAGATGCAACGATGAGTGTAAAAGACAATAAGCTAATGGTAGACCATCAGAGCTACCAGTAATTAAGCTGACCATTCATTATTTCGCTTAAATACAACAACAATATAGCAAAAGCTTAAAAGATTGTAAATATATTATTTTATTTTCATAAAATCTAAATGTACTGAGGCGGGGTGTGGGGTGTGAACCATGTAGACGGGGCACAACTACATTTATTTATAGGGAGACTAACTGTTAAAGTACAGCTTGAACTTATTGCTACAGTTGTACACATGGAGAAACCTACTTCCTGGAGCAAACACTGAGTCTTGAACAGTCAGGATCAGTCATAGTAACCAAAATAAGCCTTAGTATTGGATTTATTAAGTCTTTGTATGAACACATCCAGTACTAATCCTTAGGCCTGTAGCTGGACTGCTACTCGGAGTTGTGGTCTGACCATTACCGACAAAACAAAATCACTGTGTAAAATAAACACAAGATACTGCCAACAATCTGTTTAGAAATCTTTTCACCACCACCATGTCTGCAGCCCACCTCCTCTTAGTGAACTGGAGAAACCAGGGGGAGTTCTACGGCCACCTTAAATATTTTTCTAACCCGGTGGTTTCAGTTTATCAGATTCCATCGACACAAATCATGTGTGAAAAAAAAAATCAAAGGAAATCCACATTAAATAATGAGCAGGAAGTCGGTGAGGAAGGAGGAGGAAAATAGGTTTTCAAGGTGAAAGCACAATGCCTTTGACTGAGAACTGTTATTTAAAGCTCTAACCCTAAACTCTAACACAATTCCACTTCGTTTGACCTTGAATTGAATTGGGTTTAAAACGTTTGTGAATAAACAGTATCAGGTGCCAAGCGTTGCACAATACTAATGGAATACTTTAAAAGAAGTATTTAATGGGATGGGCCAATGTTGACCACATCTGCAGGATAAATAAACAGCTAACTGTACCACGGGTCATTCAGATGGGCCATGAATCTAACTGTTGGACGACTTGAAGGCCAGATGTTACATAATGGTCAATAGGTGCTGTGGATCCTGAAGGCATCGTGAATCACAGAAATCCTGTACTTTAGGCTAGTAAAAAAAACTACAATATAAAACACATTTAACATACTTACATTTAACATACATTTTACACATTTAACATACTTATCATTTATTATTAGGCCATATAAAAAATAGTTTCCGGTAACCCAACCAACTACCAATTACTGTGTCAACAATACTGACCCTAACGGTTTTTTTTTACAAATTCCCCTTGATATTCTAGTGTAATTCCAGCATATGTACAAAGCACAGTTTTAAAAATCTATTTGGTCCACTGTAGGAGAATTTCACTGTATCAGTAACATTAAGGAAAACCATTGAAGCCAGCTATCATCACCAGATTGGTCTAGTTAGTAGGATCATGAGTCAAACCATGGTTCTGCTCAGAAACAAATGCCTATTACGCCATAAAGGAGCGGTGGTGGCTTAGCGGCATAGGAAGCAGACTGAGGTCCACTGAGCATACCACTGTCCCCACTCACTGCTCCCCTTGGACTCAAAGCTGGTCAACATTATGGGTAATGGGTTAAATGCACATTTTGTTGTGTGCAGTGGTGTGTTTCACAATGTCACAATGACAAGGAGTTTGATTCTGTGCATTAGAATGGACAGGACAAACAGAACTCCTTCTTTCATGAACATGTAGTTTGGGGACACCAGATTGACATGAAATGATTAAGGGCGTTCTCCGTCCATCCGTCCATCCATCTGCATAAACCCGAACCCTTTCATCTAACTCATGAACTAACTCAAACTTGTATTGTTCACAATTAAATAAAGAAAAGATAACCAACTGATCCTTTGTATATTTTCATGTTACCGTAAACAGACTATTATTGTGTTTTGGCCAACAATTTCATTGTATAGTAGACTACACCTGTTCAGAAACCAAAGGAAATTCCTGTATATTATGATACAGTGTATGATGAGGTTGTTGGGGTTCCATAAAATTAGGTAAAACCATGGAGGCAGCCATGTTAATAGACTCTTGTCTTGATTGGTCAAGGACGATCACATGTCAAACTGTACTAAAATCTTATTTACGCCCTGATGAAGCTAGTTCTGCATAAAATGCTTGAATACATTTTTTTTATTGAGAATTTTTTTGGTTTAATCCTAAGATTTTTTTTTTTTTATTACTTAAGGTTGTGTAGTTCAAAGACATTGAAGAGATGTGAAAGGATAATTGGATTCACCGTACGGCCGACCCTGCATAAACGTGGGGACAGACACCTTGCACAGAACATAACCTCTAAATAATTTACGTTTATCTAAAGGAGAAAAAAAGGGAAGAAGAATATTGTAATGTGAAAATAAAGCAAAAGAATAATTCCTTCTTCAAGGAAAATTAGTTTGCTGTAAAATAATGAATTTTAATTATTGAACAATAATTTGCTATCTGGTGGTCACAGCTTCTTGAAAACTGTACAATATAATCTGAATGATTTGAGATGATTTAACTTCACTTAACTTCGCTTAAGGTGTTTCTGCTATAATGTATTATTTACTATTTACTACTTTTTACTGTTTTAAAGTTAAAATGAAAGCTTTTATTAGCATCCCCTACACGGAAGTGTTTAAACCTTAAAAATGTATGGCTAAAGTCCAACTTAACCAAGTCTCTTACCGTCTCGTTGCCAAACAGGATGTCAACATAGGGCATAACCTTCATCAGGGGCTCTTTGAAGAACTGGCTAATGAAAGGTGCTGAGAGGTTGAGGCAGAAGATCTTGTTGTTATCTGAAGCGTGCTTCGCAACTTTGAGGATGGACTCTGGGGACACAGTCAAGAAGAAACCCTGAAAAACAAAAGAAAAGAAAAAGGGAAAAATATTATAACCATCTATTATTTAAGATGTTTTTCAATATCTGTGACGTGAACTACAGACCACTGTAGACCTAACGCTGAAACTTTTTTATTTGTGGGCTTTGGATTCTGACATGGCAATTAGGGGATGACAAGACTTGGTATAACTTTCCTTTTGGTTTGTCCCTTTTTTCAGGGGTTGCCACGGCAAGTCAACAATTTCCATCTCCCCCTGTCCTCTGTATCCTCAACCCTAACTCCAACTACCTCCATGTCCTCCCTCACTGCATCCATCAATCTTCCTTTCATCTTCTACCTGGTAGCTCCATCTCTTGGATCACTCTTCTACCAATGTATCCACTGTCCCTCCTCTGATCATGTCCAAACCATCTCAATCTGTCTTCTCTAGCTTTTTCTTTAAACCCTCCTGTGTTGTCCTTCCTTGACTTGGCATAGGCACAGCACAGTTGTTTATAATTATTTATTGGAAAAGTTATTTAAAGAAAAGTACCCATATGGTGCACAGAGCCCAAAGAGGAAGAGCAGAAGCAGGAAAACGTAGATCCAGGACAAAAGGCCTGTGGCTGGGCACCAAGGCACGTACTGGAGGAAGCAGTGAGCACATATCCGATGGTAGGGGGAACAAAAGTCTCGTCTGGACTCTCCTTACTTGGAAACAAGAGAGGCAGGTCCACTCATTGTGTGAATGAATACAAATCAGGTAAGAAAACACCTTTGTGTTTCAGGTGGAAACTTGACGCAAGACTCTCCTGCTCACCGCACAAAACACTCCTCCTTTGATACTGAACCTTGTTTTTCAGCAACAAGCTGCTCTGTAAAACCACTGTGTCACAATAGGGGCAAAGTGGGAGGATGCAGGAGGGGGAGGTGAGGGGGAAGGTGCACAGAAGGGTGGGCCAACCGGCAGAGTGATACATTTAATCTGGATGAAAAGCTCCCATTGTAGGCTACTGTGCAGTTCTCATTAAAACAGGTTGACATTTTAGAGCAACAGTAGAGGCGACCCCCGCCGAAAAGAAAAGGCTGTAATAACCGTGGAGAGAAGGTGACCGAGTCATCAGTCAAATGTTCAACACATCACAAAGGAACCACGGCTCAGTGCACGTTCTTCACGTTCTTCTGGCTCTCAGGTGAACGTTGTTCTCCTGCAGTGCCGCGTTACTGTACCTGGGTTTCGTTTTTTTTTTTTTTAGTTTTCTTGGGAAAACACCTTTAAATTAAAACCCAGGCCAGATCACAGGCCTGGACTTGTTGGGTCACCGTACCATCTGTTCAGGAATTAAAAGGTGTTTTCTCAAGGTCCGAAAGCACAAAGAGAACTTGCTGTGGGCTAATGGCCCATCACAGACACTGACATTTTTCTTTTGCAGCTTGCCAACGCATCAGAAGAAGGGGAGATTGTTTCCCTGACACAAGTGGCCTTTTTTGGTCCTCGACAATAAACTGCCATCGTTACAGTAATGTTAAAAGCTGATCAAAGGCCAGCGGCTCCGTCCCACATCCAGAGGGGGGTTGAACTTTAAAAACATAATCATACAGCTTCTCTTATCACACTCGGCCTCTGTGTAATTTCCTACTAAATACAGTGGAACCACAAGAGTGTCATAAGTTACCAGGAACACACTGCTGGAACGGGCGGATTTTTTTTTTATGAGTCACATCCTTTCAACACAAGTGTCAGACTACAATGTTTTACCATACACTGATGTTGGACAGAAACACTGAAGTGTGCAGTGATGTCAATAGACAATACAAGACAAGATCAATAAAGGCAAAAAAAGTGTAGCTAAAACTAAAAAAAAAAAAAAAATCCTTATTCATTTTGAATGCCTGGTGTACCACTTGAGGTACTTTTGTTTGGACAAATATAATGATAACAAAATTTTGTTTAATTTCAGAGCTGAAAATTTAGCAATTTTTCAATGGTTTTCTTAACAGTAACCAAAATCACTTAAATCTTTCAATAGCTTCGGCATTTTACTGCCAGAAAGAGAATTCATTATGCCATTCCATGTTTTTGTGTTCATCTCATTCAGTGTCACCAGTATCAGTGGACTCACCACCCATAGGAAGGCTCACAGTGTAGAGCAGTGTGATTTGGGTGCCAGTCGTGGAGACTCCTGCCCCTGAGAGTTGGTATTGGATAAGAGGATGAAAATAAATAAATTCCTTTCTGTTTCCTGACTCAATCAACTTACCATAATTTCCGGACTATAAGCCGCACCCAATACATTTTTTAAAGAAAAAAACATATTGTACACACATTAGGCCGCACCTAACTATAAGCCGCACCTGCCGCTGTTTTGACCACAGATGTGTATAAGAGACAGAAACCTATACTATGTAAAGCCTGGACAAAATTGTGTTATTATTAATACCAACAGAAAACTTTCAAAAGCTATTTATCATTGTTCAATCCATTCTTTAGATGTGTATAAGAGACAGGGATAAGAGAGGAGTGTTCAAAGCTCTGTGTCATAGAGGTTAGATGTGTATAAGAGACAGCATTACCTAACTATAAGCCGCACCTGCCGCATTCTTTTTGCATTTTCCATGATGAGGGTGCTAATTTTATTTATGTACAAAGCGCGTTACTGTACGTTAAACTTCTTCTTCTATGGTGTTTATTGGCGGTTGTGACTTGCGTCTTCCTCAACACAACCTGTCTCTCTCTTACCTTTTCTGCTCGAGCAGTTAGAAAAAAAATGCATACATTAGCCGCATCTCTGCATAAGACGCAGGGTTGAAATTGTGTGACAAAAGTTGCAGCTTATAGTCCGGAAATTACGGTAGTAAATGTTATAGATGTCTTGAGAAAGATCAACTACACCCCTGACAAAACTACAGGCAGAGAATGTAGTACAACCAAATTTATAGTGTCCAACAAGCAAATGTAAATAAATAAATAAATAAATAAATAAAAGACCACTCGGTTTGGTTACTTGACGCCCGTATGTAAATGCTAACAAACATTTGTTTAACACCACTGCATACATCTACCTAGATTCTCTTTTTCCCCGGAATAATCAACACTTCAGATTAGAATGTGTCCCTGAAAACTGCAGTAGCAGAACCACAGCCAGTCAGTCCTTTACTTCACCCCTGCCTGACACCTAAACCAGAATCAGGACACACTACGCCCACGGGCGATTGGACAAGGTGGAGGGACACGGCTTTGTCGGTTAGGAAAGAGGTGAAACAAGATAGAGTCCTTGACTTTAATACACAAAACTGCCGTACACTATCCTGTAAATCTGCAGCATTATTTTGGTGTCATCATTTGTTTGGTGATTTATGAAGGTGAACAGCAGCAACCACAAAGATCCAGGCTGTGAATGAGTTGAGAAGTAACATAGATGGAGGGTAGGGTGAGGCAAACTCCAGATCCAAGAAGTAATATGATTAAAAAACATACAAGGAAGTGATTTTTAACCAGCAGAGACAGGACACATTAAATGCATAAAGATACGAGGGAGACATGGGGCATTACTGTACATGGTGGGCGGAGCCCAGTGTTGGGATGATGGCACAGGAAATGACAAGAGAGACAACATGAACAGGAAAAGAAAACACAGATGTAATCATCTGGACAAAAGACAAAAAAAACAACCCTACATCGCTAATCAAGGAAATTTGGTTAGCAGATTTAATAAAGATCGTTTCCCCTTCACATTCTAAATATTGGGATTCCTGTGGCTTTGGGGGAAAGTTAAAAAAAAATACCCCGACTCCTTTCTATTGAACCATGAGAAATCCCTCTTCCCATCAGTCCTCCCTGTCAACCAGGAAACAGGAGAAGTTAAGTCTTTAGTGCAGCGCTGTGGCTCATGTTTCAAGAATACCAGCTCCAGTTTCCCAGGTGTCAGAGAGCCCTGTGAAGTGGGGCGACTATCAAATTTCCAGGTCAAGATGATCAAAGCCATGTGTACACTTCACACAATTGCCATCCAGCCAAAACATTCAATAAAGCGTTCAGAAATGCATTTTCCTGGCAGACAATGGTGCGGAGCGCTGCTTGGCCATGTCAAGTGGTAATTTGAGGGAAGAGTTGGAAAAGGCCGGGCAACCATTCCCAGTGTTTATCCAAAAAAAAAAAAAAAAAAGAGGAACGGCGTGCACTTAACTCACACAAAGAGAATGTCTAAATGCTACTCTGAGGTGAAATTAGCGGTAATCTAACCATAAAGCTCCTAACTGAGCAGCAGCAGCGCCGCCATCACACTTTCTCTGTGCATTGTAGCACTGTTTCCCCGGGGTCTGCTTACATCTGAAAAAGCTGGCTGTGATGGATGGCATGGTGTCACCGCGCCTAAAATAAAAGTGGACATCTGAAGGGCAAAAATGATCTATTTTGGGAAGGGCATTTTCATTTGCACCAGCAGCAGAGGTGGTCATGGAAAAAGAAAAGGCTGTTTTTTTTCCTCAGGTCTATTTTAATTCTGCAGGGATAAGAGAGGAGTGTTCAAAGCTCTGTGTCATAGAGGTTTTGTCTGACACCTCCTATTATAGAGGAATGATGGAGAGAATTTACACAATCACCTCCTCTGTGTAAGAAAGCAATAGTCGACAGCGGAGTTGCATTATTGGATTTTTAGGTCTCGGTCAACCTGGAGGAAAAAAGCTTAACGACGGGACAAATTTATTGAGTTCCAAACAGAAAAACAACAACATTTTAGCCTAAAAATCTAATTTTTCCTGAGCTGAAATGTATTTATAGGATCTTGAAACCATGTATTAATGATAATCTTGTACAAATATTTATAGTACACATTTAATACAGTAAGTACTAAGGTAACTGGATGACTGAGAACTCAGCTTTCTTGACCACTTGGTCAACAACTGTCCAAAAACAAATAAGACAGAATCTGGTTCATCCCAAAGACAAGATCCCAAGACACAAGCTGGACAACGTGGTCTATGCCATTCAGTGCAGCGAGGAGTGTGTGGACCTCTACATTGGGGAGACCAAGAAGTCACTACACAGGTGCATGGCTCAACATAGAAGGGCTAACACCTCAGGTCAGGACTCAGCCGTCCACTTAAAGGCCACCAACCACTCTTTTAAGGACCAAGATGTTCAGATCTTGGCCAGAGAAGACAGATGGTTTGAGAGAGGTGTTAAAGAAGACATTTTTGTCAACCTGGAAAAACCATCAGAGGTGGTGGTTTGAGACATAACCTCTCACCCACCTACAAAGCCCTTTTGGGAACAATACCCAAAAGATTCCACTCTTATGTCTGTGGAGATTCTCATTCATCCAGGTCATGATATCCAAAAAGGGTTTAGTTGTATGCAACTGGACTTCTTCTTGACCAGTGGTGGAGGGAGTGGTCTAGAGCAGTAGAACTACTAGAGTTCCAGGGTGGTCGTCATGGGGCTGGAGGGGGTGGAGGAGGTGGAGGAGGCTGTCTCTTATACACATCTAGATGTGTATAAGAGACAGGCCCTTTTGGGAACAATACCCAAAAGATTCCACTCTTATGTCTGTGGAGATTCTCATTCATCCAGGTCATGATATCCAAAAAGGGTTTAGTTGTAAGCAACTGGACTTCTTCTTGTCCAGTGGTGAAGGGAGTGGTCTAGAGCAGTAGAACTACTAGAGTTCCCTCCAACAACAACCAGAAACTGATGAAGTTCCTCAGTTGAGGAATGAAACGTCTTTCAACTCCAAGAAGAAGTCCAGTTGCTGACAACTAAACCCTTTTTGGATTCCACTCTCATCAACCAGTTTCGCATATTAACGAGCCGTGTGACCAAAACCACTCCCACAATGACGGTAAAGACCCATCAACACCAACCCAACCACTGGTATCACAATTCACAGGTGTCCCCAGGTCCACCCAACAGGAGGGACCTGAAACACCCCTTCCTCCTCACTCACAGGATAGAACTTCTGTTACTCCACACTAACAGTTAGAACTGAAGAAGCCACTTGGATGAAGAGGAGAAACGTTTTCCAAAAAACTAAATGTCCAGTTGCCTAACTAAAGTCTTTAATCTTTACTGTCCAAAAAACTGCACCGCCCAACGTGGGGCTCAAACCCACAAACCTGAGATTAAAAGTTTCATGCTCTGCGGACGGAGTTAGCCGGGTACATGAAACTGATTTTGTCTGGCTTCAAACCACATTTTCAGAAGAAGTCGACATGATACTGAGGAAGCTGACCTGCTCTACCTTTAATTAATAATTACATAGGGTTTTTACACTTTTTAATACACTGGCCAAAATTTTACCTCAAACTGGACACAAGGACCTGGTTAGAAGGAGATAGATGGAAGGTTCACGTGAACTAAGGTTATGTATAAAAGCTAAGATGCACAAATCATTTTGGTCTTCTCCAAAATGGACATTGCAGGAAAAAGGATGTATCATCGCAATAAAATGTATTGTTTAAGTTTTGCAAGCCAGATTATAAAACTAAATGGGCCACATCCGGTCCCCGAGCCTTATTTTGCCCCAGCATACTTTAGAACAGATCAGTTTTTTAATATGACGTGGTTTTTAATGCCAACTTTCAATTCACTTCTGAGAATTACTCGTGCTCTCGGAGGTGACGAAAAGCAGAGCCGTCAACGCAAGAGCTCAGCTGTAACAGAGGCTGAAGTAAATAGACAGTGGACAAACGCCATCTCATTACTCACTATTAAACAGCACTTGCAACACAGAGGAGAAGGACTACATGAAGCCGATTTGAATAGTTCCCAGATAGTTTCATTTGCATGTGCCAAAAGCAGAGGTAAATCCAGCTGCCTGGACTTTGTGAAAATGAGGAACTGCAGTCCAGCAGAGTAATAGATCGTCCATCTTCTACAATAGATGGAAGCCTTTACAGAAGACTGACGACTGTCTGAAAGAAAGTGGTGATTTTAGACAACAGACACGTGTCAACTTGGTTTATAAACCTGTCATTTTATAACTGTTGACCAACTGTGCTGAAGGTAGGATCTAAAAATTTCTGAAGATAAAGAGGTACAAAACAACAGGAAGTGGCGGCAATAAAAGGTAGGCCACGGTGGATGCTGTGTGGGTTTAACAGCTGGGACTCCGGTCTGGTTGTGATGAATGTGAAAACGGTCAAATTACTGTGTTTTAGTCTCAAACCTTGATGTTGATCAACCAGATCATGTGTTAGAGAAGAAATAGTGGTGTAATACACAAATATATATATATATATACAGAATTCTCAAAAGAAGCAGAAAAGAAAACCTTGTTAAAACAGTTTGAAAACATACTATTATTTGAGACACTGAAGATGGGCCGCAGAACAAAACAAAAGAAAAAAAAAAAACCTGTCCTACATTGTTATGTTGTTATTTCCATGTAGCTACAGTAAGTCTAACGACTGCTTGTTTTGTCCCTGTATGTTTAATGGTATTAATAATACATGTTCTGTTCACATACTGTACAGTGCAGCTCACCAGCAGCAATAGTATTACTCCAAATGTAAATATCCAATTTCCCTGGAGGACCTGAGTATAACCTGGTGCTCAGTAATACACATCTGAGTCAAGTATCTTTAAAATTGGGTGTTTAGTTGGTGGTTATACAAAAGTTAAGCTCAAAACACAATTTACATGATAAAGGCAGATAATACAGGGGGTGGCCCTGTGGTTAAGGAACCAGACTGAGGTCTCAGGGGTTCCAGGTTCAAATCCCCCAGCTGCCAGGTTACCACTGTCCCCACTTGATGCCCCCCAGGTGCTCAAAGCTGCCCTCAGTTCACTTTAGTGATGGGTTAAATGCAGAGTTCACATTTGGTAGTTTGCAGTGCTGTGGACCACCTTCCTTTCTACACTACCTAACAATGTTTTTTATATAAAATGTGTTATTCATGGTCAAACTCTTCACAAAATCAGTGTGAGGTCAGTAGGTACAATCAGAAAGTATACATAAGCTGCACGCCATTATCAGGCACATTGTCAACGGATTTGAGTTCACCCTATAGTGGGAAAAAATACAGTAATCACCATCAGCGTGCAGACCTCTTATCATCCTCATGGCACCCATTACTTGGATGTCAACCTACCATCATTCTACTGGCAACAACAACTTTGGTGCCAGAATAATGATGTATACTGAATTCAAACCCGCTACCATATTTTGAGAAAATAAATTCAGGGCAGGTACAAAACCTATTTTCATGGTATTTGTTCACAGATGTCCATCCCTGCCATCTGCTGTAGTGTTTATTCTCACTGTATTCAAACAAGTCATTGATTTCAGGATTAGCCCTGGATTTTATTCTTCTTATCGTTAAAATCAACATGGACAAATCAAATATTATGTTTTATTTTACTGAAGGCATCCGAAACTAATTGTGGCTAATGAATCTATTCAATTTTTTTTTTTTTCGGTTTGGTTTCAATCTCTGGCCTGGCTCGAAGTGACTAATGGGCTGCACTTAACCTTTGCTCGGCTCTCTGCTTCAGCTGGAAAATAAAATGTTCATGCATTAGCCGCTTGTGAACAGTGTACAATGTCGCAACACCAGATTACAAAGCCCATAATTGCTCTGATACATCATTTACAGTTTCTGGTTGTTCTGCTGAACAGTTGTTTCTAACCTTGCAAAGAACTGCACTTTTTTTTTTTTTAGGGGGCGGGAGGAGGAAGGGGCTCAGCGCGGAGAAATTTTAATTGGGTGGAGGACTAATGTGATTGTAGGTTTAAACCCTTAAGGACCCGAGTCAGATAAGAAAAACCTTCTATCAGCACAAAAACTGAACAAACCTCTAGGGGAAGCAACTGATGAGAGAAGTACATGAGAGATAAAAATGGTGAAGAGAGAAGAAATTGACTCACATTGTACGGGGAAAAATGCAAATTGCACCAAAAAGCAATATATTAGATTAAAAGGTTCAAAAAGAGGTAGATTATTGTAGTTTAATACTGTTAATAAATACAACTTTTTTTTTTACACTAAAACTTACATCCAGCCTATATTGTGGCAGTTGGTGGCCTAGTGGTTAAGGAAGCAGACTTGGGTCTGCAAGGGCCCTGGTTTGAATTACCAAGTTACCGCTGAGCATGGCATCGTCACTGCACACAGCCCCCTGCTCACTACAGTGATTGGTTAAATGCGGAGGCATAATGATGGCCTCCACTCTCAATTATTGAATCATCAGAAATAAACATTTAATTCAATGACACATCAGATCATCAGCAGTGGTGGCCTAGTGGTTAATGAAGCGGACATGGGTCTGCAGGGCTTAAAGTTTGAATCCACCAGCGACCCATATAAGGAAGACCCACATTATGGTGCCATGTGATTTGGGTGGCGCCAGCTACCAACCTGGCAACGAACAAGCAGAAGATGAATGAATGTATCACATCATCAAATGTATCCACAAATATATTTGGTGACTAGATAATTAACCCAAGTATTATTGTTGGCTTCTTTGGCAACTATATTATGGTACAACAACCTGTGCAATTTTTGGTAGTAACTGAACTGGCATTATCAGCTCCCAATCCTTGAACCAACAGAATTAAACAAAGGAGGGCTGTTCAGAAACTAGTGCTTTCTGCATCACTGTAATGAAATCACATTACTTTTTTATGTGGCTCCATGCGGCTAGGCCTGGATAATTCTCAAAATGACACTTCATCTGATTGTTGTTGTGTTTTCTTTCTCGGAATCAATACATTTCCGAGCTGTTGATTGTGATTTATCTGCTCCGAGTCTGAATAGACCTGAAGACCTGTAAGCTGATCATGAGCGATTCTGAAGCCCTTCAAAAACTGCCCAGGCCGCGCCGTCACTATCATTACCGAAGACAGCCCCCCATCATGCTCTGCGGTGAACGGGCTTCATTACACAGAATTAGATGTCACACAGATCAGAGCGCGTGTGATGCCACACACTGCTCCCCTCGTCAGTTATCTCTGCAAAGCACTGTTGCGAGGTGGATCGATAGCTGAGGTTTGGAGCTTCATTAGCTCAGCGTGACTCCATCTCCATCAAGAACACCTCTGGCATGCCGCGCGCACGGCTGCTAGATACATTTTCCCTCCTCGATCTTGAAGGACCTGCTGTTTTTGCGCACAAACACGCAGCGACAAACAAGGCCTCCACACATGTTGGCGGGGGTGAGGGAATCTGTGTCACTCTCTGGTTGGATAAACAGCAGAAAGAAAGGGGGACAGACAAACAACACAGAGCTCGGTGATTAATGGCGGAGCCAAAAGTGCCTCGGGTGGAGGGATAAATATTACGAGGACAAGCAGACCTCGGTTAAGGTTTTTCCTTTTCCGTATGAATACTAGGCAGCGGATCAACACCAGACTTCTATTGAGGTGCACTTCAGCAGCATGGTCCAATTTAGAAAACTAAAAACCTCAAAGTGACAAAGAAGAAGATTAATACTAATAAAGAATGTTGTGATTCAGCAACTCCCTGCACTTTTGGGTTTGTTTTTATCGGACTGCAGGGCGTTTCAAGCCCTCTGTTATCATCCGTCTTCTCTTCCTCGCTCTTCCATTAAGAATAATGTTCAGACAGAGCTTATCAGAATACTTTAACAAATCCATCCCCCTTTCTCCTGAGGAGGCTGGAGGGAACCCATGCGCCGAGGTCAGGCCTTTTCATGGTCACTCGGAGGTGAGGACAAGGGGGCTATCATGTGAGTCACGATCTCAAGATCTACTTGGCAGTGACCCCAACACCAGACCCTTCTGGTGTTTATTTGTAAATCATTACTCCCGCGCAGAATATTTCCTTACTTGAGAAGTTTGTTGATTATTCCCAGTCTACCGCAGAGCAGCTGAAACGCGGCGACGGACGGCGGCCAGAAGTTTGCGAGGAAATGCAAAAACGTACCTGGACAAGGTCGTCTTAATGAGAGCGGATAAAAGACGATATTAGAGCCAACCACAGAACACTTTAGGGGAAGAGAGTGTATGTGTGTGTGTGTGTGTGTGTGTGTGTGTGTGTGTGTGTCACACTAGCTGCTTGCAATTTGTACAACCATCAGAGACAGTAATTACATTAACCTCAGACGCCTCCACTCAGAAGTAATGGATGAAACTGCTTCTTAAAAGGGAGGGAGGGTTTAAACTCCAGCTTTAGGTTATGGTTTTTCTGGCAACACATTGAGAAGAATTAGAGTGATTTGAGTGTTATCTCACTAAAAAAGTAATTTGAGTTCAGCTCCGGGGTCTCTATAAATGGCTGCTGTTTGCTCTCCTGTTCGGCTGTGCAGTTTCAAAAATGTGTTGGCCAGGGGAAGAGGCCAGCCCGAGCGGGAGAGCAGGATGCCAAGGAATGTACTTAAGATCTAAAACAGACAAGATTTAAAGCCAAGAGCATTTAAATGCCAATACTAATCCACAAAATAATTCACCGCAGAGCAAATACTGACTGCCTCACAGATACCATATGTTACCTCTGTGAAGAGACTGAGCACAGAAACGATGCCAGGAGATGTGCTTTCTTCTACTTCACTGTGTTATCTTGGTAATGAAAACGAGAAGCGTCCTCTCTCTCGCTCTCTCTCTACGTCTCCCTTACTCTCTTTTCATGTACTCACGGAGTCTGTGTTTCTTCTCCCTGTGGTTTCTGCTCTTGTGCTTGCCTCCATCTTTGGGAGATTAGCCCAGAACAAACTATTTGGTTTGCAGGGAGCTAAAATGCACTAATGCTCACACTCTCAAGTGTCCTTGTCTGCCACACCGCGCTTAATTAGCATTTTAGTGTGAGCAGTTTTTCTCTCTGTGCGAAGGGGAAACATCACAATGGCAAGTGTGTAGTAAGCACTCATCCGCACAATTGTTGGAACGGAGTTCGATCTCCCGTAATTTTTTAACAAGGCCTGAGAAAAAGTTCGGTTTGAGGGAGTCGATGGGAAAATGGGATAAAAACCTGCGATGTGAAAACAGATGTCGCGGGGCCTCGGAGTTGTCTCTTCCAAACTGGCCTGAAAGGATGTATTAATATATGGGTCAGATGTATAAAGCAGAGGTTTCAACATTCAAGTGTGGACACTGCAGAAAGGGTTTCCAGTTACAGTGACTTCTAGTTTTTCTTTTTTTTTTTTTTTTTTTTTCTCAGACAGAAACCGAATCTCTGCAGACATTACTGCTGCTGGGAAGTGAACATTTCCAAATGTGCCACCCTGTAAATGTAAATGAATTAGTGCACTTAACGTGCACACTCAGACGAGGAGCCAAGGAGACAATCTTTCACTGTTCGCAGTCTCTCTCGGTGAAAGCTGGAGCACCAGGTTGGAAAATTACAGGTAATTGCTGAAGCCATTGAATCCAGTTTGGTTTTGGTTGAAAGACTGAAATAACAAAGCTCTGATTGCTGAAAAGCCAAGGGCAGGGAGCTCGGAGGCCCTGTTGCTAGGAGTTAATTTGATACATATTTCTCCCTCTTGAAATGTCTGAGGTACTGGCAAGAGACGGTGAAAAAAGGAGAGTGAGAGGGAGGGTGAGACCCCCGCTCTGTCTGCAAATACTATCCATCTGCCATATTACATTTAAGCAGCATGAGAAGCTAAGGGAGCGCCCTTGCACAATATTGTGTGAAGGCTGTCAAACTCAATGCAAGAGCCGAGTGCCCACTGCTTGGAGCCGAGAACACGAGGACACTTAAATATAGCTGGTAACTTCAGACTGTGTGAAGAACAGGAGAGCCTACGTCAGGAGCGCAACTTTTAATAATTCACGACTGGTAAAATACAAGCTGTCTAATTTGAAGTCTGACACGATGCACTGGGTCGAAAACACTAACAGCTGTCACCTGATTTTTCGCCTTTTTTTGACATTTTCTTAAAATAGGATTTAATTGGAGCAACAAAAAAAAAGGGGGGAGAAAGTGTTTAGTTTGCTACTTTGCTTTTCAGATTGCAAACAAATACACAGACAAGAACAGGAATAATTGTCTCCTTCTTTACTGTCTTTCTTGCCCCAGTGGCGAACGTTTTACTCGTGGGTCATGATAGGTCCTAAAATTGGGGAAAAAATATAAGTATATGTAAAAATCATGGCTAAAGGTCAAATATAGGCTGGGGTTTAGTCTATTACACAATATATATATACAGTCATGGAAACATTATAAGACCACTCTTTCTTTTAATATCTTGTCCATTTAAAAGTCTGCTTCCTCTTAATCTACATTAATCTGGACAAATATAATAACAACAAAAAAGGCTCATAATTCAGTTTAATTTCTGGCCATTTTGCATGGTTTTATTGACAGAGACAATCACTTCCGTTCCTACATCACTAGCAATAACATTGTACTGACAAATACAGTGCTTTTAGTCGTTGCATGGTTTTGTGTTCATTGTTTCCCCCAGGTGATAAACCTTTAGTGGAACAAAGCATTAAGATGAACAAGGAATTGAAGAAAACAGCAGAGTGGTCTAATCATTTTTTTAATGACTGTAGG
>JAFBJS010001342.1:191209-212569 GCA_016785265.1 Paraplagusia blochii | reverse complement strand
ATTGTTCAGTTCTTTTGTTGATATGGGTATGGATCAAGTGGAAGTAATAGACAGATGGAGCCAAAAGGAAACATAATTTCTCTGTGGCCCGGCACCAATTCACCCACGTACCGGTACCAATCCCTGGCCCAATGGTTGGGGACTACTAGGCCCCAACCACTGGGGGTAAATAAAGCCCCACAGGGATGAATAAAGCCCCACAGGGATGAATAAAGTTTTCTGGATCTGGTCTAAGGTTTAGGACTCAAATGGGGACTATGTAAATGAAATTGAATATGAATGGTTATTTGTTTAAGTCACATTAATATCTTTTTTACCCACAATACAATAAATGCAGTTTTATTCTTTGTGGTATTTTTATTTACTGTATCATTTGTGTCTTTTTTGTAACGCTACTACAAAAGCACAGCAACAAATAAGGCTATCACTAAAGATTCTCGGCCGCAAAAAGTCAACTTCCACCAGCCACATATATGTTTGTGGTAAATATAATACAAACTCAACAAAATCTCTTGTGATTTCAAACCTCTTCAGCCAGACCACAGGGACGACAGTTTGTCTCCTGCGTTACTTTATTTTGATGAATGTTCCTTAGAGTGACACATGTGAGTGAGTTATCCCGCGTTTCTACGCCCACGCACTCAATTTTCCACAAATTAAAGGTGGTCGAGTTATCTGACTGGGGGAATGCAGCTGAAACACAGGAAGCCTAAAGAGCACTGCTGTGTTATTGTGTGACTCATCACTTACACACACACAAAAAAAAGCTGTTGATAAAAGTTTGATCAAGCGCAAATGTCAGTGTTTGGTTGCTGGAGAGTTCTCCTCTTCAAAGACCCGGAAACACAGGGAGAAAATTTGGTATCCACATGTCAGTCTGGATACTTAATATACAAACACTTTTCCTAGAGCTTAGCCGCAGCATGAAAAATTACCACTTAAGAGGAAAATAAAAGCACAAAGCGGGTCTGAGGAGCAAGGGGGCGGGAGGTTGGCTTTAATTGCTGCAGGGTAAAGAAATGATGTTAGAGTAAACAAAGTCTGATCGATGGTGGGGATTATATCAGAAAGAGCCTTTGGCCTTTGGCCAAGAAGAGCAAACACACTGGTCTCTGTCTCTGCTTTAAATGAAGAACGAAAAAAAATCAGCAAACCAAAAAACTGGTGAGTTAAAAGCCTTATACTCCCCACAAGGGGGGAGGAAAGGGGGAGCAGATAGAGCGAGGTACGCTGCCAGATATGACATGTAGCCAAGTATATCCAGCACCGCCTATTTGTATCAGACAAAAAAAAATGGCGGTAGATAAGAGAGTCGTGTTGTGGGTTTGATGGAAGGCTGTTGCGGCTGGGGGCTTAGCTTTAGGTCAGACCCATGGTGCTCCCATGGTGCAACGCTGCTGTGCGTGGAAAGCCTCTCCATCACCGCATGCGCAAGTTCAACGCGCTGTTAGCTGGTCACGGCCCGGGGAGAAATGTGTTCTGAAAACTTGACTGCAATTCACATAAGCCACTTAGGGAAATCTGCAGAGGGAGAGGAAAAAGGTGTAAAAGTGACAGGGGGGGCTTAGAAGTTACTGGAACCTTTCAGCCCAGACGACCCCACTCTCTGTTTCTCCTCCACCAGTTCTTATGAATGAGTTTTGCTCTGTTCCCTTTTACCTCCCTGCAGTTAAGATACTCCATCTGAAAATAACATAATTCATTACTTGGAACCTGAACCTGGTTTAACTTGTAGACTTAACGCAAAAGGAAAAAAAAAAGGTCCTGCAAGTGGTGAAAAGTATGTGCAAAATGCATGATATTTTGTTTGGGATTTAATTCAATACGAAGGGGAATACTAATGCCACTAGACTCCATTTAGTGACTGACTTCAATTTGTGATTTATATTAATGGGCCACGAGCTGCTTTCTCCACATCCGACAGCTCCGTGTTCTGCTAAATTTTACCGTAATATTCATGTTGATAAGCAGGTGACGACTTGGAGAAAGGCCTGATTATATTTGCTAATCCCCAAAGAAATTAGGTGAGATTGATGAAGGTGTGCATATACTGCACACAAAGCCCTGGGAGTCTCTAAAAGCTGTTACCATGGTGGTATCCCATTAGAATAACAAACATTTCCCCTGGATGTTTAACATCGCTTCCCAGTGAGCAGAGCCCTCCCCAAGCCTCCTCTCCTCTCCCTCACTCACTCACTCACTCTCTGTCTCCCTCTCTCTCAAACACCTGCCTTCACATTTTCCACTTCTGAAATTCCAGCACTTGGAGAAAAAAAAAAAAAACACATCTCGTAGAAAAAAAAAAAAAAAAAAAAAAAAAAAAAAACTCCAGTGAAATATGAAATGCAGTTACGAGGAGCTCTGGTGCCAAAAAAAGGACTTCTCTTCAAACCCGTAATAACTTTCCATGGGAATAGGGAGAAACTTAAAAAGAATAACACTTCCTCTTGATTTTCTACTCCTACTACTTTTTTTTAAAGCAGGCAGTGAATTTCCTGGAGTGATAAGGGCTTAGCCAATGTAATCCTCACAGGACCCTTTGCTGGCATACCAAGAATCAAGAGACCTTTCCCTCTTGGAAAAAAAAAGAAAAGGAAACAGACAGAGAGAGGCAGAGAGGCAACAGTAGGTTTAGGAACAAGTAGGAGAGGCAGCCAGCATGCCATCTCCCACACATGCTGGCGAATGCAAATTAGTAATGTCTGGAAAGAGCAGCCGGACTCGCCTCAGCTGGAGATCAACAGAGGAATATTGATATGACAATGCGAGAGGCTTCCCTGACTTAGACAGCAGGGGCCACCTAGGATGCTCTAATTGGCTTCACAGAAGGGAAAGAGTCGCAGGAAGGGGGCTGATGTAGAGGGTAACGTTCCGGGGTGAGGGGGGAGCGAGCACCCATAAATGTTTCACACAGATTGATTCATTATCAGTTTGCTCGACAGGCCGGGTGGGCCTGGTGAGAGTGTAGCGTCTTGAACCGGTGGCGTGTAAGTCACTGTCACAGTGGCAGGACTGAATGTATCATCGTGACCTTTCACTTCTGATATTGAAATGAGAGCCGGAGACCTGACTCGCCGCGCCGCGCCGCGGGAGGACGGCTACTCCTGCATTTCAAAAAATGTGGGAGAGGAGAGATGGCGCAACGATAGGTGACAGTGCAAGGGAAAACATTAATAAAAAAAAAAAAAAAAAAAAAAAAAAAAAAGTCTTCACTGTCAGGAGATGCCAAGCTGTGATGTGCAACAGTCCCCGCCACTCCTCCCTTCTACAACAGATGTCAAAGAAGGATGACAGGAAGGTGGTATAAATATTCCCTCAACTCACTAACGACTACATGAACAAGATGAGAAGGTCTACTGGCGTCTACATTCAAGCAACACAACGTTGCAAAATAGATTTATGATCATAAATCAACTATTCTCAGGATAATCAAAGTAATAAAACACAAATAAAGCTAATGTGGTTGTAGTGCAGGAACGTGATTTAATCGTGGCATAAAAAAAATGTAATATTGATGAATGCTTTGCAAAATCACTGCTCTGGATTAATGCCAGTATAACAAGTAAAAAAATATATTTCTTTTCACTCCGTTTGAGTTTTAATTTTCACCCCTGCACGTGGTGCTATAGTGACAGGTGCTATTTTATTGTACACTAGTACGAAACTCCCAGCACTACATGGAAGTAACAGTCTATTCAGTTGATTTAAATTGAATGAAGCAACAGTGTGAAGCAAACATCTCACATTTCTGCAGAGTCGAGTTGCAACAGTAGATTCTTCATTTAGAATCCTCTAAGTCAGGGGTTTTCAAAGTGTGGGGCGGGCCCCCCTGGGGGGGCGCAGTGCGATGCTGAGGGGGGCGCGTGTGACCCTTTTTTTTTCCGCTGTACTACAATAAAGTGTAATTGCACATCCTTGTAAGTTGAACTATATCTCTTTTTTTGTTTCTTTATGTTAACAAGATGTTAGGCAGAGGTGTACCTTGAACTCTTTTATAGACAAATGCTTATTTATAGTAGTGGCGGAGAGTGGGTGGTGGTGGTGGGGGGCGCGAATTGTTTTCTTCTTGCTAGGGGGCGTAACAGAAAAAGATTGGGAAGCACTGCTCTAATTGCAGACTTAGAGTCTAAGTGATCACATTGCAGTTCAATGTTTTACATAAAAAATAAGAGCTTTGGCCCCATCAACAGAACTTATCCATTACTAATATTAACATTATTACTATTATGTACTTGTCAAAAAATAATGTGTCTTCTGCAGTGCTGTAAGAGCTCCACATGCTACGCGTTTCAACTGGCTGATACATGAGAGATCGTAAAAACTTTACAGCGAAACTCTCTCCTATTCCCTTATGTGGTTAAACTGACATTTGGTCTAGGTGACACATGTGCACAAATTATTAAATACACCATAAAAACTAATCTGTCCCTCGAAAAGGAGTTTGCGGGATCGGAAGACACGCAGAGCTCCTGAAGATCACTGGCAGCCATTTAAGAGCCGTGAGAACGGCAGTTAAGAATCTGGGCTTCTCGCTGGGTGGCTGGTTACATGTGGTTGACACATTTGCATCTTCAAAGATGCACACAGACAAACTCAATATGTGCGAGAACGTCTGGGCGGCATGTGGAAAAACCCCAGTCCTTCCTCTTGAAGAGGCCCCCCACCCCCTCCACCTCCTCAAACTCCCCATCCCTCTGACTGTCAAGCCACTGCTTCTACAGCGACTTGTAAACAAGTTGCTTGGATTGGATGCACAGAAAACAGTTGCAGTGTGCCGTGCGGCGCTGTCTGCTCTGTAGCAAGACCAAAAGTGCACTGCAGGAAACTGCAAATCAGCAGCCATTACGCAGCAACAAATATGACAGGAACAGTGCTGCGCATTACTTAAGCTCCAAGACTCATTCACTCACTGTCTCATTTAATGAGCGTGAACAATGCAGGCTGGGTGTGCATTGTGCTGCAAAGCTGGAGACTATTCCCCTGAATTGGGGGTAAATTACAATAGAGGCCTGTGCAAATTAGACGTGATGGCTTCATAATACATCTGAAGTGTGAGCTTCTCCAGGAATCTATCCCCAGGCTACACTCATGGATCAGCGCTTTGAACTTAACAATTATTCCTGCCAAAACGCTGCAATCACTGAGCAGTAAAACAATCACTCTAGCGTTACAAAAAACACAGGATCAGTGTTGACTCGGTTGTTGGCAGCGCGAGGGTGGCCAAGATGAAATACGCTTCAATGGCATGATGTAGTTCATCCCCATCTGCAAGGAACCCATTAGCAGTGCGTGTGTGTGTGCCTCTTCTTTTTCTTCTTCCACCCGATTCATGGTAAATGCGTCTCTTGAATAAAGTTGCGCATGAAGATTGATATCTCTAAAGCGTTTGTTGTGGTTTCCATCCTAGAGAGAGCGTTTGTTGCAGGCGGAGGAAGAGGAGCGCACGGAGAGGGGAGCAGCTGGCTTTCAAGAGGATCCATCCGCGATTGCGTTGCCTCCTGACATTCATTTGGTGGGAGAATGTGAGCGCACGGTTCCATAAGATTACAGCACTGAGAGGACTCATAAACAAGAACTCAGGTTCCCAACAGGACTTGGCATGTGCGCAACTCGCAACTGAGCAATTTCATATTACAATAGGACCTCTTACTCATGCACAACGCTGCCTGCAAAGAAATAAATTACTTTTGTAATTTGGGACACCCTGTACTGCACTGCAGGGCGCTGTTTGTTGACAGTTTGCTGAGATATTGCGAGGTCTGTGGACCGAGAGTGAGAACAAACCCAGGGGAGGAGTCTGGGTGAGGCAGCTCGCAAGAAAAAGTGACCACAATAAAGACTGTCAGAGTTTAGGAAGAAGTGAAGTGATAATAAACTTGCTGTAAACAAAGAGTAAAGAATAATTTACACCAAAAGGCAAAAAATATTAAAGCCTTTTCTCATCCTTAATTAAATCTTGTTTATGTTTCCCAACGAGAGGTCAGTGATATACATACAGAACTGTGTCTCGTTGAGATGCATCACCACTGTCTCCTCTACTGTGCCTGCTACATAATTAATACACACACTGACATGACATGGATATGATATGACAAGAGTATCAGAGGCGAGGCGTTAGAAAAAGAGCCAGGCCGATGCATTTTTCATGAATTGCAGAGCTCCCCAGCCAAAGTTCCAGACATGATGTTTCACTTTTACAGACAGAGAAGGGCCGAGGAGGGCTAACACAGGCAAATATGTGACTGGGCCAAGACGATCCGGGGATTTCATTTGCAACAGCGCTCATATAGAAGTGACTGATGACACATTCAGTGGTCTTAAGAACTTGAATGTCCCTCTTAGCTATCGGTTTGGGATCTTGTTTAAATAAGTGCGGGGACGGTGGGGCATCCTCTTGTCTTGTAGATGTGGAGGACCAGTTGCTGACGGCTTAAAGAAAAGGAAAGAAAATACTTCTAGATTGTCTTCAGTTCTATGCACTGAATATAATAATTAGAGTAACATTAGCAATTAAAGCCTGTATTAACCCAACAATGGGGCTTATAACTTCACCTGAAGTCCATTGATTTAAAATGAATTTAAAGTGCAAAAAGGAATATTGTTAAGTACAAGCCTTAGTTCTTTACTTCAAACATGAAAAAAAGTTTCTAGTCAATGTCTTCACCGGCCCACTACTTTTTCTCACTCGTGTTGATACACCTTTTTTGGGTTTCGATGGCAGCTCTGCATTCTGTGAGTTGAATTATGTTCATCCACTGGGCCTCTTAGATGGATTACTGGACTAGAACGTGGCAGTGATCCAACGAAAAGGACGCTGAACTTTTAGGAAGGAAAAAGAAAAGGTGGACTGGAATAGTCAGGGTAAAAACATAATTTGTTAAAAATAATCGGGGTCTAGTTCTATGTAATTATTTTAGACGGAAAATAATATTGTTTACTTAAAGCAGACGTCGATAAAAACTGTGGTTCAGGGGTTGAATGCGACCAGTTTGGCATTGTAACCTGGTCACCACATGTCAAATATCTCAGTTCACATGGATACTCTGACTATCTGCTCCTGACCTGGCCCCCGTGTCAAATTTAGGATTGATTGTTGCCCGTGTCTGTCTTAAAGCTCTGTTTTCCAAAGACTGGGTCACAAGCCTTAAGTGGGTCGCAACAGATGTTTTTTTTTTTTCTGGTTGTGTCATTTCACATCATGTTTTCCTGGAGCTCATTGACATTTTTTGCAGGTTTAATGATGACATCAGTTTAAATCTACATCACCCTTTGATTTGTCCCTTTATCTGGGGCTACCACAGCAAGTCAACATATTCCATCTCACCCTGTCCTCTATATGTTCTATTAAAACTACTTATACTAGTAATACTAATTGTTCAGATGTAACACGGTCAACAAAATCATTCATCTATCCATTTTCACCCGCCCAGTCTCCACAACCGCCACCCAAAATCACATTGCACCACAGCCTACCAGGTCCAGAGCCAACTGGAACCAATAGTAATGATCAATGATTAATAAGTACTGTCTATTGACTTGGATCGTAAACAAGTCATGTCAACCAGGGGAAGGCTCACGGTATGGAGCAGTGTGATTTGGGTGGCAGTCGTGGAGACTGCTGCCCCTGAGACCCAGTAATGGATAAGAGGATGAAGAAGAATGAATGAATCTTGCTGAAAAAATGTTGCATTGTTTGCAGATGAGACGTAAAAACCATAGGCAGCCCTGAGCTACAGTATACAGAGGCACGACCTTGTATCCCATGAGTAGTTTCAGCCTCGAAAGGTACATTTTGGTCCCACAAGATTTATATAAAGAATTATGTTGAAACGCTACCCTCATATCACGAACTAGGACACCACAGACCCAAAACTTTTACTTGCTTTAGGATTATCTTTTTTTTTTTTTTTTTTCCTGCAGACTTGTGAGGCTATAAATAGATTTCCACTTCTGCTTCCACACACAGGTGTAGAAGAGAATTCATTTTGCAGTGTGTTTGGACAGAGCTGCTCTGCTCTGCCACTGAGATGAGAGCCTTACAGGGGCCATTTCTCCTTATTCAGTGCCATTACCACCCCACTGTCACTGCCAGTCTGTCCCCTCACCCATCACACAGCCCAGAGCGGCCCCGCAGCCCGTTCTAAATCCCACAACTAAATCACATTCTACGCACAAACGGCCGGAGCCGTGCAGTATCTACTGTATAATCTAATCTGTCCATCTCCTGTGCCCGGCGCGCACACACACACACACACATCTTTGCACTTGCATTTCCGCAGTGTGCCGTGAAACAAGAGCCTCTAATGCAAATCAGAAATCAGAATTTGCCTGCATAATTGAGGCTTTATCAGGTCATTAGGAAACAGGCAGCCATGGTTTAAATGAGCATACGTTCTTCTATTTAAGCTCTTGAAACATATCAACACAAGTCCTTGGGAGAGAGAGGGAAGACGCTGTGATTGATAAGGTTACTATCTTGTCACTTAAAAAAGAAAAATAGAAGAAGAAACACCCAGGGAGGCAGCGGTTTAGCAGAGAGAATAGAGCGACTGTTCTCAGGTGGCCCTGATGGCCACTTGTCTGCCCCTCACTGTTATAATGCCAGATAGAAAATGACACATCTTATTAAAACTTTGACAGATTTATTATTACAGTTGTTTAACCTCTTTATAATCAAATCATGTAAGGAGTTCAAGGGTACAAGGAGACTCTTTCCCATTGAATTACAATCACTTTGGCGTGATTTAAATTCTCGCTGGGTGCCAGGATCTGGTTACTCCCCCCACTTGCAGGCACATTTCCTGTTGACATCCGGTATCCTTCAGGAGTCAAGTTCACATAAATGATACGTTTTTTTTGGTGAGGGTTTAAAATCAAATCACTTAAGCATAAATTTAATATGGTTACAGGGAGTGGAAGTGGCGCTTTTAGAGTCAGTGACTCTCTCATTGCTGTGGAACCCCAAGGTTCACCTCCTGGGCTAGATCGAATCTCGGTCAGGGAGGTGGGAGCCTTGCACTGACCCTCACCACCTTGAGGAAGGTTCGTGATGGACTGGTACAGTGCAGTGAGATTTGGGTGGTGGTCATGGAGACTGCTGACCATGGTTACAGATAAAAGGGCAAAGATGAATGGATGGAGAGTGGACAAAGTCCTGCTTAAATTAACTTAAAATTAACAAACTTTTGCTTAAATGCTGCAGCTGTTTCATGCCCAGAGGTGGACACGTAGTTGGACGTGGTACACAGAGATATCACCTTTTCTTATTAGTAGTTTCAAACCTCAGCTAGTGTTTTGTTTTTCAGATTTTATACGAAGAATAATCTTGAAAGTCTATTCTCCTTTCACAAAGCATGGAGAAGTATGTATATGGAATATATACACATATATATATAAAATGCAACAATAACTATAAGTATGAAAGCTAATATAGTAGAATCTTTATTTTTCAAAGATAAAAACACCTATCTTAACAACTAATATTTACCCTACCTTCTCTTCCATGAGTTACTTTGCTTTATTTTTCTTATTTATTTATTTTTCTTTAATTTTATTGATTATTTTAATTGTACAACACTGTAAATTAAACATTTCTCCTTAACTTCTTAGTTGCTGTGGATAAAACCACCTGCCAAAGGTTTTGCAATGTAATGAAATATTGGGTATGAAGAACAGAGCGTGTCATCAGCCCCGTGCAGTCATTATCTAAAGAAAGCTGATGATGAAGTGACATTCTTTTTATGTGAGAGAAAGAAAGAGGAAAAAAAAAAGTCCAGGAAATCCTGGAAAGATCGATCCAGATGGATTTGTCTGAATGCAAATGACTGCCATTCTGTGCGCAGGACATCAGATGATTTACTATCACTTATCCCCGCCTGACTCTGTGTGTCATCATTAGCCATTACGTTGTCAAATATGGGTCAATAAAGTGTAACGTTCCCAAAAGAATAAGCACTGCATTAATCCTTTTATGCTGCTATCAGCAGGACGGAGTCTCCCACGGCTAATATTAATGTTCTAGGTGTCAGGAGTGAGATGGCAAATCCTGATAACTCAGGATGTACAGTCAGCTCTGCAGATGGCTATCTGCCCTGGACCAGCTCTCATAATAGGCACCAAAACAGGATGTGCTTTTAAAGGCACACTTCCCCGAATGTCGCCTTCAAAGAAAACGATAATTTCCATCCAGGCTTTCTGAAGTGAGAAGATAAGCCAGAGAACGGGGGAGGACAAAATAAAAAACGATGCTTGCCTCAGAGAGGGAAAAATAGCTTCCTGATATAGTCCTAGCTCCCTCTTTAAAGCTGACACCTAGAACATACAGTTTATCAATTATACATGAAGCCAGAATCCATCTTCTGCTGGCAGCTTGTTTGGATCCGGCCCGAGCCCTCTCTCTGCTGAAATGTGTCTGGGAGCTTCCATCCCTCCTGTCGCCTTTTTCCACTCACAGCCTGTCCTTAAATCAATCCCTTTTTTAGGCCCCGAATTTATTTTTCCTGTAACAAATCTGTCTCGGCAAATGATGTCACATAAGCGGAGGGAATGACAGCCTGATGTCTGTGCGGGGAACATCAACCTTGCTCCAGCAGCCTCCTCCCAAGGTGAGTAATCATGCTGAGGAGCGATGCAGTGTGTGGATGCCAGCCAGAGTCCAAACAAACCCGGAGTCTGTTGCTCAAGATAAACAAACCAATTAGGTGGAAGGCATGTTTTTCCTCAGTTGGTGGGATATTTGCTAGATGGAAAATAATCAATGCATTCTCATTTCCACAGGGTGAGGTTGAAAAAAACATTTCCACAGGGGGAGGTTGAAAAAAAAAAAAAAAAAAAAAGACCAGTGTTGAATAAAATCTAGATGGAGAAGGAGAGTGAAATTATTCATTAGATAAAAAAATAAATAAATAAATAATGGGACTAAACTATCTGCTAGTCGTGTAATTAATCCACGTGGGCTCAGTGGAGAGAAGGGAGCACAGAAGGGAAGATTCATCATAGCAGTTTCACCCCTGGCTCCCAGGGATACATGCCCTTCTTGTGTGTGGATGAGTCAGCTTACATCTTCTGACAATTGTGAGCCAAGGGCTTTGTCAGAAGGAACCACAGTTATTGTTTTGATTGGTGCCCCCCCACCCCCTCCACATTCCCGCCCCCTCCTTGTTATGTCGGGAGCGCAAAATGCTTTCAAATGTGATTTCACCACGGCATCTGAAAGTAAGGCACGCACATATAGAACATCAAAAAGAAAGAGACGTCTGCTTCTTATTTACAGAGGACAATCATTTGGCACTTGGGTGCTCTCCCCTTGGACTCCCCTTTTTTTCCGTGCTGGAAACTGGGGAGCCATATCAGTAATTGCAGCAAGCGGCCCCCTTTGGCCGGCCGGAGTATTAGACGACTGGACTCGCGGCGCATGACATTCAAGCTGGCCAGTAACAACGGACATGCTAATCAAAGCGGCCCTGGCCTGGGCATCACAGTGTGACTGGAGGACTTTGCTGTGTCGGGGTAGATGTGCAGCTGCTCTGGCTGCTTTTCTGCTCTGCCCTTCAGGGCCTGGGCACCAGGCTCACCACTGGCATAGCAGACGCAAGCTGATGGGAGTGGGGGGGGGGTAAAGAGGGGAGTGTTGACTGCCACACATGAAAAACAAATCACAGACAGCTTGTTAGCGTGGCAGGAAGTAAAGGGCAGAGAAAGAAAGGGACTCTGAGTGAGCAAAGAGGGAGGAGAAAGAAAAAAGAAGTGGGTTAAGAGATTTAACTGAAAATCTGACACTTGCCACTGGTCCAAATGTTCCGCCAGGGCAACAGCAGCAGCCCTGCTGGCTGAGTCTCCATAAAGCCCTCTAAAGCTGCTTACAATATACACTTGAGAAACAATAGATAAGGTCAGAGTAGTGGCCTGTGTCTGAGTCGGACCATGCGTGTAAAATACACACTTTCCTACTTGGCTGTGTAGAGTCCAGACATTCTAGGTGAAACCCAGGCCAGTATATCATTGTGTACTGCGTACGATTAAGGATTCATGTACTGAGGGGATTGGTCAATTGGCATTGACTGCTGTTAGCTACCAATCACTGCTCTCTAGATATCAATCGCACTTGAGCTTCTGTGGATGTCATGACTGATGGTTCTCTTATTATATTATGTTATGTTCTTATGTCACTATTATTGTATCCGCTCTACTGTATTAATTGAAAACTATTGTGTTGTCAACAGAGTTTTCTACTGTTTTGACAGAGCGGTAAATGATTCTGTTGTGCTTTCTCCTGAGGTAAATGTAGTAAAGATATAAACAAATAAAAAAAAATAATACAAACACACTCGTATTCACAGTGACTTTCTCATTGTAATGACTAGGTTTATTTTTTAATGTACCCATTCACATATTTTGATTCTATTCATAAAAATTTAGGTTGAAGGCTGTTGCCCATGGCCACAGCGGCATGTAAACAACATCTGGGGTCAAACCCCCAGAGTTCTTATGTGAACACTACGCCCTCTACCTACTGACCCAGATCACCATCTATTCATAAAGAGATCCACACAAATACCAGGAGATACATGAAACTTTGGGTTGAAGAGAGTACTAAGTGACGGTGTTTGATGAAACCAGTTCTCAGTTTTTTTTTTTGCAAAGCAGAAATAACTGTAATTATTAGAATGACTACTGCTGAATAAACAAAGCTATTTATTCTATTGCATTAAAAGTCAGGTCTGATATGATGGGGGAAAAAAAAAAAATTAGTCAAATTATCATATCATTTCAGAATAGCATTAGTCCCAGAAGCCATTAGTCTCCTTTGAAAAACTGTTGGTTTGAAATGGATCCAGGCCAAACTAGCCGAGGGAAGATATGCGGGGGCTTATTACAGACCATAAACAAATTACAGCAACATGAAAGGGAAATATGAAACCTCACAGCAGGTTTCAATCGGGAAGGAGCAGCGTCCACCTTCTGTCACGCAGATATGCACATCTGCAGCGACTCTTTTTAGGCTGCACTGGGAAATTGACAAACTGACCCGACAGTTTGCGTCGAAGCCAATATTCCGCCCAATTCCCATTCAATCAAAGCCCTTGCGTGGTAATATAACAGCGTCGGACACTTAACTCTACTTACTATCTTCGCCCAGGAGACACACTATCCTAAAGCGTCTGTGGTTCCATCATGTGAATCTTAATCAGACACTTAGCCACTAGAGCAGGTTTTTACTCCCCTGGTGAGAGTATCAACACATGGCCATCAGGCACAATTCACCGCCGCAAAGTGGCTATTTATTTTCTGCTCAGCATTACTTGACAAATAATTACTCAGTCTATTCAATTAAGCTGTGGAACCCAAACAAATGGCCGCAGCATGTAGGGCTGAAACATTATTCCACGTTTTACAACTGGGTCTCATGAATTAAAAGACACACACACACCAAATGCTGACACCCTGACACAAAGTCATGCCTTGATACAGAGGCTGTGAGGGTGGACAAGGTGATAAGAAGTTTTTCTCTATCATTAAGTCTGCACCAATTCATCTCTTTTTTTTTTTTAACAGAGGCAGAGGAGAGTTGCTGGTGGAGCAGATGTACACAGTAAACCAGGGTGAGAGGACACAGTGTTTTCCCTGCTGCAAGAGAAAAAAATGTTTTTACAAGGTAACGTGGGTGTACAGGGAGAAAGTCGCCGCATGCAGTCAGAGAAATGTGGACTACAGCCTGGAAGACTGCCAAAGTCCAAAACGGTCCACGCAAGCACAAACACACACACACACACACACACACCCAGCAAGTGTTGCACTTTCACCTCCAAAAAGCAATTACTGGAGATGCTGTGGATTAAAGCACTATCCTCCATGTTGTTGTTCAAATTAGGATGCTGGAAATAAAATCTCCAAAAATAACTCCAGCAGAGCCCTGCCAGATGTTGAGCATTTCCACACACACTCTCACACACACACACACACACACACACACACAAACATACACAACATCAAAGATGCATAAAAATAAATTGCACCAGAACAAAAAAGACACCACTGTGATGAGAAAGTACCACATACTGCAACTTTCTTCACAACAATTCCAAAACTGTTTTTGTACAGCTTAGCGTGAGGTGGAGCTCCGTATGTGGAACCAAAACAAGGTGGAATTCAGTAGTATGTTTTTTCTCTTTTGACATATACCTTTTCTAGTATATACATACTATTTTTTTTTAAATAACTATATATTTAACAAATAAGTAAATAGATGAATGTAGGGGGGCCTAGTGGTTAAGGAGGCGGACTTGGGTCTGCAAGGGTTCAGGTTTGAATCCACTGGCTGCCAGGTTGCCACTGAGCACGATCCTGACCCACATAACTTGTGGGTGGCACAAGTGACACCACCTGACTTTACAACCTGGCAACAGATAAGCAGATAAAGATGAATAAATGATTTAATGTAGGGACTACTGGTAGCTGAAGGTGGATGAGCCACTCATTTTAAAGTGTGGTAACACTGAAGGTACATTATCTGTAGAATACAATGAACAGGAAAACATGGAATTTCTAACAGCACTGTTTTGTCAGAACAATGCTGTAGATATTGATGATATCACTAAAGTGATCAGTGACGGGGGTGCAGTGTGATGCAATTGTGCCATGTATAAAGCACCTTAGTGGTAACTTAACCACAAGCGACCACTGCCCAAGAACATTAGTACTTACGTACTAGAACCTAAGTGATTTTGGTTACTGTTCCAAGAACATTAGTTCTTAAGAACTAGAACCGAAGTGGTTAGGGTTAGAGTTTTTGGCTACTGTAATGAAAACCATTAAAATGTCTATATATCAAATATGAACTTAAACTCTTATGTACTATTGTTGTTGTTCTATTTGTCCAAACAAATTAAGAAGAAATTGAAGAAAACTGCACAACGGTCTAATATTTATTTCCTAGACTGTAGACAGACAAATCACACCTAACCTTTTTATAAATATTGTGATTTCTGACAATTCACTAGACTTTTACTTGATTGAGCTCAGTAAATAAATGCTGTTTATATGCTGTATTATTAAACAACATAAATAAATCCCAGTCTAGTGGGTGTCTAGCACGTCTCCGCACAACCTGTGTGGCTCGGCCTCTCCAAATCATTTACCGTAGCCCGCCCACTCAGGCCTGCGGTGCTGGCTGTTCCTCCAGTAACAGGGGGGCCGGCCCATACATCCCTCTGGCACGGGACACCCCGCTGAGAGCCAATCACCGAGCCCCCACTCCTGACAGCTCATTACCACTCAATTAGGCAGGTGCACCTCCATGCGCAGCTTTGTGACAAATACAGCCCTCCCAGATGGATGTTTAACATTCAGGAGAATTATATAGTGACAGCAAACACTAAACGCCTCGCCCTTATCCCTTGATTGCCTCAAGATTGAAATCCTATAATTGGTCCGGGCCAGCAGGAGGAAAATAAATAAATAAATAAATAAATAAATACCGCAGCAAATATGATGCCGGCGGCTTGTAATTGAACAATGATGAATTCATATTCATAAGATGCCTGTTTGTAATTACAAAATGCCATCTGATTAGGTGCAATTTGAGGAGACATTGTTTCACGCCGAAGACACCGCGGTGTCAGCCTAATAAAGAGCAGAGACATCGCAGCCCAGAGACGTGACCTCCACAGTCAGGAAGACAAGCTGACACGAGGGGCTGGCCGGGGACGAACGGGACTTGGCGCCCATTACTCTTTGTCCCCCCTGAACTGACTGCTAGCGCTCGGGCTAACGGGAACAAACGCCAACCCTGGAGGTTTGACTCTCAAATTTTTAACACCACCAGTGACTCGGCACATAAAAAACATGAGCGAGGCAAAGAAAATGTTGATCCCCAGAGAATAGATTCTAATCAAGATGAAATGATTTACAAATCTATTTAATAAGGCTTGCCAGAAGTCAAACTTGGCATGTAAATGCGGTGGGGATTAAATTTCATCGGCAACCAGGACTGTAACTGATCGCCTGCAGACAAAAGGAGAGACTGCCAGCTTCTACCCCCCACCCCTTCACTTATTCTCCTTCCCTCCCTTTCTTCTCTCTCTTCACTGCCTGCATTTTGCCTCGTGATCCATCCCTGGCTCTGTGGAAGGACAGGGGCAGTGCGGAGTGGTGCAGTACGGAGTGGGGAGGAAGGAGAGTAGACAGGGAGAAAAAAAGGGAAAAGGAGGGAGGAGATGGTGTCTCAGGAAGGGAGGATGGAAACAGGCGGAGGGAAAGGTAGAAAAGAAGAGTAAGAGCAGAGTAAGAGAGTGGAGCAAGCTCAAGGTCAGTGCGAGGACAACGCAAGTTGGACATAGAGACAGCCGCAGTCACCTCTGTGCTAATCAGCCCTTCGGCTAGCTGATGAGGTGCCACTTAGACGAGTGTGTATGCATGTGTGTGTGAACAACCTCTCCCTTTGCTTTTTTGGCTGCAAATTGCAGGGGCTGGCAGGGCGGAGTAACAATGTGTGCATACGTGTGTGTGTGTGTGTGTGTGTGTGTGCCACTCTGGGGTGTAAGCAGGCTGACGTGCTGCTTGTGGTGCCAGTATTGCGCTTTTTCCCCCCCTCTCTCTCTTCTTTCTCCCCTGCCTCTGCCCTCCCCTTCGCCTCATTTTTTTTTTCCTTGCATATTATGCTACAGTGACTGAAGCTGAACTCAGCTTTCCCCTGCAGCGGGGGCAAAAAACACAACTGCCAATTAATGCTATATGCAGTGTGCCAGTGTTAACAATGTGAGGCATTCTACTCCAAGTTGCTGCCCTCTTTGAGACAGAGAAAAAAAAAAAAAAAACTGAAAAAGAGGTGGTCTAGCTGTTTTCTCTCAGGCGTGGCTGACCTCTGGATGCCTAACGGGGATTGAGCTGTTAGCTCAGGGCAAAAACGAGCAGCATCCACAGCTGTGATCAGGTTTGTGACCTAACAGCGCTGCAGCTTGTGTCTCATCGGGCGACTTTTTTGTACCATGCCAGTTGGCATGGGCCAGTGTCTCCTCCGCCTATCCTTGGGTTATTTCTGACCATCTGTGCCGAGTCATTAACAGGCCTTTTCACAGTCAATTGTCTTGTCCGTCTCTATTTTCCTTCATTTTTTTGGTACTAGCCCCATCTACATGTGGTATGCGTGGCTGACAAACCCCATGCGTGGTTCTGTCTGCCTTTTTTTTTTTTTTTTATCCCTGGATGTAAATATCATGAGATAGGACAGGGCATTTTATTAGCTGGGACTAAGCATGGCTGTGGAGCCATAGGTTAATTCATGGTGGCATCATGGAGGATGCATCAAGCGGTGGAGATCAAATTACAGGGCAAAGCGCTCAGCGTTAAGAAAAACAAGCCAGTGGTATGCTGCAGGAGTGTGCGTGAGTGCATGCACGTTTGGCAGCCGGTGAGAGAGTGTAGAAAGAGAAAGGGAGGGAGGGAAGGAGGGAGCAAAAGGAGACAGGAGAAAAAAAAAGGGAGAAGAGAGAGAGACAGAGAGTGGAGGTGGATGAGGGGAGTCCATAGAGGGCCAAAGGAGAGGTGGGGAAGGGAGGGAAGTTGGAGCTGGTGGAAAGGAGGGAGGAGAGAGGAGAGAGGAGCGAACTGGGCCAGTGTGCACACATCACCCCCACCAATTAGAGTCACTCATCTCTCCTTCACACAATATATCACCCTCCATTTCTGATGTTCACATTCCTCGAGGAAAGATGTCACTGTAAACATCAGTGCAGAGGCGATGGCAGACAAGAACGGCAACAACAACAGAAAAAGAGAGATATCATCTTCCTGAAATGCGTTTAGCCACCCGCCCCCCCAACCTCACGCCTTTGTTATTGGTCTTTGTGCAATGATTTGCCTAAGGACCCAGATTTCCTAGCAACAGCCTGCCACCAAACATTTGGCAGGAGTTCAACATTCTCTGTCTCTCTCTCCCTCCCCCCTTTCCTTCTCTCTTTGTGAGGAATGGGAAAGCTGCCTGCCTCTGTGCTCTGCGTCTGCCACCGGCCCTGCTGCTGCTGCCATCACAACCGCTGTCGGATGAGCCAGACTGGCTGCGAGAGCCCACTAATAATTTTTGTTTTCATCCAATCACACTGCACAGTAGCAGGCACCTTGAGAGCCTGGGCCAGGAATCATCAATCACCTCTTTAACACACACTTCCTGCAACCCAAAAAAAAAAAAAAAAACAGGAGCACGTTTGAGCGAACGACGTATTAACATTTCCATGAGGGTTGGTTTGATAATTACATATACAGATTTACAAAAAGAGAGAGAGGGCAGTGTTGATTTTAAGAAAAAAAAAATCAATGAGGTACATTAATGTACAACAACGCTTGGTAGGGTGAGAGCAGTGAGAGTGTAAAAGAGCGAGGGAGGGAGAAATGTACAATCTGGCTGTAAATTGGGTAAATACATCTGAGTGCTCTCGACAAGGTTAATGGAGAGAGGAGGCCTTCCTGAACACCGGTCTAGACAAGCCACACAGCATTAAGTGGGAAAAGCTGTGGCAGTGTATCTGGCTAAGTACTTTAGAAGCCAGAATGGGACTCTAATAAAGCGAGTGATCCCCCCTGTTTTGACAAAGAGGCCCAGGAGGGACGCTGAACACCGCGATTTGAGATTCCAAGCACTGACAAACACCCATTTGTGGCCCTTCCATCCCTCCTCAAATCCCACGGAAGTTTTTTTTCCCAGTGCACAAGACTGTCGGATGTGGGCATAGCCCAACTGCCAATTTGCAGAGGATGTGCAGTGTTTGCTAATGTGAAGCAGAGGCTAAAAATGAGACCACACAAACTCCAGAGGATGGACCGCTTTCTGGCATGGGCACTGACAAATTTTTTTCCCCTTTTTTTTCCTTTTTTCCAAGTGTTTGTTTCTCCAACTGAGCAGCTAATTATAAAGCTTCCATCATTATTGCACTACAGTACACTTTAGAGGGATTGTGGGCAACAGGGGAACCATCGTGAATCTCACTTGGGACAATATGCCGAGAAGCATGTTGATGGCGAGGCCGTAAGGCTGATTTATGTCGATAATGACCTGCTTAAAGACGAGGAATGCGGCACAATTTCAAGGCTATCATATCAACTTGACATCAGAGACGATGTGGATCTGCGAGAATTAAATATAATCCCCCAAACAGTGAAACCTGAGCCTGGCGCTGCCATCCCGCTCCAGGAGCTGTAAGTGAAGACATTACCTCAGCAGTGCAGCACTGAGTGTCTAAACGCACATCTGTCCTCCTCAATCTGGGACCGTGATTCGTCTGTGAGAGGACGACCGTGTGGGAACGGTGGGTGGGGAGGGTGAAGTCAAATGAACTTGCATAATCGATTTTCACACTTTGGCAGCACCTGTTGGCTTGTCTTCACATTAAAAGAGCTGAATAAATGCATTGCATGTAGAACAATTTCACACCATGCTGCAGCTCCGTTGCACAAAGACTGAAGAGAATAGGCAGAATGGAGCTGTATTGTCTCAATAGCTAACGTAACTCATTTGACTTGACAAAAGGATGAATGGATAGATCGACAATGCAGAAGGCGCACTGAGGCATTTCCTGAATAAACCCTCTTAACATTCGTTCTCTTCTGGCAATCAAGTTAGAGAACAATCACTTTGAATGTAGTGGGTCTCACTTACCGCAATATAATAGACCTTGGCTTTCTTCACCAGCTCCCAGTTGCTGTCCAAGTCCAGGTGTTTTTCCTTTTTGTAGCAGTTTGCTGCTGCCAGGTTAGCAACAAGGGACCTGCCGAGACAGACCCCATAAATCTTCTGACTCACATATCATCCATCTTAATTTTCATCTTAAAAAAAAACGTAAAAAACACCCAGGCACCAGATTTCCCTTTGTTCTTTTGGAAATATAAAAAATAGAGTGGAAATTGTTTGTTAAGAATGTCTGCGTCAAGGTGAAATATACTCATCGAGATGCTTTTTTTTTTGTTTCTTTTTTAAACACATGGTTAACAGCCATAAGCAGCAGAAAATGAAGATGGAATATATCTATATATATTTAAAGAGCAAACGTATAGTTTATTTTTAATGGTTTTATCACCTGGAAAGTGGTGCATTGTTGAAAAAAAAAAAAAAAGAAAGAAAAAGAAAAAACCCCAATGTGCTGTTCAGTGAATACTTGACTGGAGTAGTGAATGGTGGGGCTGGAGTGTGGAGCAGGTGGCTTTGTCCTGGCGTAGCTCGTTAGGCACTCCTTGTGTGCCGTCACTTTATGAAAGGCTATCAAAATGAGTGCAACCATCATCACTACTTAAGGGCCACCATATGACGGGAGGTTTTCTGAAGCTAAAGGAAGAGGACTGTTTTCAAATGGCAGCAAACGACTGCTCACTATGGTATGTCAGAAGACGTCCTCTCCTTCTCATGGACAGACAACAGAAAGGGGGACTATGTCTGTTGACATTACCAGGGACCAAATCAAAGTACAAACAATGTTCTTGCACACTGTAAGTCTATGTTTTCATGAATATACAGTCATGGAAAAAATTATTAGACCACTCTTTCTTTAATTTTTTGTCCATTTAAAAGTCTGCTTCCACTTAATCTACATTAATCTGGACAAATATAATAACAACAAAAAAGGCTCATATTTCAGTTTAATTTTAGAGCTGATTTCTGGCCATTTTGCATGGTTTTATTGACAGTGACAAAAATCACTTCCATTCCTACATCACTAGCAATGACATTGTACTGACAAATACAGTGCTTTTAGTCATTGCATGGTTTTGTGTTCATTGTTTCCCCCAGGTGATAAACCTTTAGTGGAACAAGGCATTAAGATGAACAAGGAATTGAAGAAAACAGCAGAGTGGTCTAATCATTTTTTTCCATGACTGTATCAGTTTTGGTAACCTGAATACACACAAGCCATACTTAAAAATTCATATACTCTAATACTTCAAGTCATCTGCAATTTTCTGTTAAAGATGCTGAGATTTTCTTTCAGATGTGTATAAGAGACAGACCTAGTCCACCTTAGTCATTGAGGACCAACCAAGGTGTAATCCCTGTCTCTTATACACATCTAGATGTGTATAAGAGACAGAGGATAAGCAGGGCAAAGATGCGAAGGAGAAACAGCAACAGAAAGGAGGAGGCGGCGGCGGAGGCGGCGGGGGGAGTAAAGCCACTAGTGCCTCCTCTATAGCTCCGTTGGCTCCACACTGGCAACACTGCACCCAGGTCCGGACAAGGAGGCTGATGAAGGAGCTGCAGGAGATCAGGAGGTTAGGGGATAACTTCATCACGGTGGAGCTAGTGGAGGACAACTTGTACGACTGGAATGTCAAACTGCACCAGGTGGACAAGGACTCGGCGCTGTGGCAGGACATGAA
>JAFBJS010001342.1:171047-191056 GCA_016785265.1 Paraplagusia blochii | reverse complement strand
GTTTCTATCTGTGCCCATTTATATGTTATTTATATGGTTTTGGAAAGCTATTCTGTCCAACACTAGACATTTCTTGTTTATGTCATTTTTCTATAACTTAAATTGAAGTAGTGTGTTTATGTTGTACACAGTTATTTATAGAATGCCTTCAGTCTGGTATCACAATAATTCAGGGGAAATTACCCGCATATAGGTGTTTCGGCAGTATCATCGATATCAGATATTGGCAAAAGTTATCATTGGAAAAATCCCTATACAGGTATATAGATACATTTCTCACAAATATACTAAAGGTCATACGGTGTCTTTTTTCATATAGTGTGTTTTGAAGGTTGTATCTAAAGTGGTAAACAGAAAGTGTGTAGTTTCTCTTTTGCACCAAGGCTAGGCACTAATCAAAACCCAAGGGTCTGTGACTCCTCATCTTTCAAACCCATCACACTCCCAATCTGGCCCTGGTGGCAACCTTTCCAATGGCCTCCTGAGCTGTCTGTTAAACACCTGTTAGAAATATTACAGGGTTCCTCTCCCTGAGCACAGCACCTGACCTTTTCAGGTGTCAGAGCACATATCAAACAACCCCCACCAAGATCATTCGGCAAGTCCAACTCCTGGGGCGGTCAGGGTCCAGCCGATGACTGATTGACAAGTCCAGCAGCAGTCGGACGAAGGGGCACGGAGAACGGGGAGTGTTTAGAAAAGGAAGTTATCGATCCACACCTGGCCTATCGTGAACCGGCGCGCTCACCGCTTGTGACATTTCGTGTCTAAGTGGATGTTGCGTGCAGGACTCGACCTCTGCTGTCTCTGGGCTGACATGTTGATGATGATTCTGGTGTCAGAATCTGGGGAGCGCCTTTCGCAGCCAAGGAGGATGACAGGTAAGAGCCCGGATAGCCCAGGCATCTCTAACACATTGCTACTGTCAGCCTATAGATGGATGACAACCCACTGGGGCGGCCTGGAAAACACACTCAAGCTGTGCTTTTTCTTTTTGATGTGTGAGCTCAACTATGATTTCCCCGTTATGACTTCCAGCCCTGCGGAGTCAACCACCTGCCCCGAAGATGAACAAACGAACCCATGTGACTCTTTCGATGTCACGTAAAGGTGGCTAACCTATTTTCCCCGGTGATGCAGGCGGCGCACGTGCCGGTGGGCTCCTGGTTTTGCTCGTAATAATAAGCGTCGACGTGGGCTTCCGCCGCCTTGGTCTTCAGGATCTCCCCAAAGCGGTCGGTGCCGATGCATCCGAAGAAGGTGGCAACTTTGTGGGGTTCCTGGATCATCCACTAGGGGAGACAAAATGGAAACGGCAGTTACACTCAGCTCAGTTTACAAAACATAAGGGGTCAGGTTCAGCCACACACACTGCAGCTTCACAGCAAACACACTCCTTGTGATATACGAGGGCTGTAAGTTGCCGTAAACAACCCGAGTCCAATTCAGTTCCACACAGGCACTGTTTTTATCCCAGCACTCCTTCCTCTCCGTGTGCTAAAAACAGTCTCATCTCCTTATTTACAAACCCTATAATTGAAGGCTCTGCCTACTTATGCAAACACAGACTGTGTGTTTGGGTGTGAAAGAGAGAGAGTTTGTGTGAACCTGCTACTGCAGGACACTCACGTCCTGTTCTTCACCTTTTTTTTTTAGTCTCTACAGTTCTGATGCACTTCTACCTGATGGAGTGAAAAAAACAGAGGTGAGGGAGTGGCTGCTGAAATTCTACAGAGCTCATGTTTAACCTCCAAAGATTTATTGACCAACAGTACGTGCTGCTGTTTGCCCATTTTCATTGCAGCCTCCCAGTTTGTTGCTGACTGGAGCCTCTTGTGAATGAGATGTTCGCTGCTTTTCGGGGGTTGACCCGTATATGTGTGAAATTAATCATTTCACACGACCAAATAGCCTCTCTGTAGGAGGAGGAAGAGAAAGGCGTTCTATCTGCCGTCCTGAGATGCTCTCTGTTATTTTCCACTCGCTCCCTGTCGGCTTCAGTTAACTCATTTTTTGATAGCAGGGGAAGAAATTATTAAAAAAAAATAAATAAAAAAATAAAATTATACTAGAGAAGGTTCACTGCTTCATAGGTACGAGTGTTGGAGCTTTTGTAACAAGGACGGCAATTTACAAGCAAAGCTGAACTGGAGGGTGTTTTGGGACTTGTACCTGGTTTTATACAAAAAAGGTTTCTTTCTCTTTTTTTCCAATAGCTAACTTTTTGTGGGTTTTTTAAAGTTAATTGTAATCTGAAACTCAATAGATTAAAGTAAAAGCTAAATATTATTTTATGTATCTAAGACAAATAATAAGTTGTAGTGGCACACCGTAGTACAGTAATGGCACACAGTAATGTATATATATATATATATATATATATATATGTATATATACGTATATGTATATATATGTATATATGCATATATACATATATTAATTACATTACAATAAATGTACATTATCGTATTGGGTTACCATGACAACTTTGTACTTTACATGAAACAACACACTTTTATTTACTACCATGAGGTATCAAAGGGACTTCTATTTGAAGCAATAACAGCAATGGAGTCATGTTAATCTGCACCTCGTTACACCTATGTAGATACTACAGCAAAAAGCAGACATTTATATACATATAATAATCATTTATCACATTAGCAATAGATAAAGGGTATTTTTGATCGAGCAAAGTCATTTTTACTATATACTGTATGTATATATATATATATATAGAGAGAGAGAAAAGACAATCACAAAAGAACTGTTTTCTTCAATGTCTTGTTAATTTAATGCCTGTAATGTACCACCTAAGATACATCACCAGAATTATGAAATTAACCCAAACGCATGTAACTCCTAAGGTTAGTACACTGCCAAAGCTATTAATGTAAAAAACGCAAGTGATTTCAGGTGCTGTCAAGTAAACGATGGAGAATGGAGAATGGTTAGCTATCAGCTTTAAATATATATATATATATATATACACATATACACACACATACATATCTGACTCAGGAACAATCCATAAAAAATATTAACCAATCGATCTAGTTCGATCCGATTCGGTTCAGTACGATCCAAACTGATTAATTTGCACACCCCTAATACATATACATATATATATATATATATATACACATACATACATATATTAGGAGGGGTGTGACAATTAACTCACATAACGATCCGATTTATATCTCAATTCACAGGCTATGATCCAATTCAGGAAAGATTCATAAAAAATATTAAAGGATTGATCCAGTTCGATCCGATTTGGTTCAGTTCGATCCAAAACGAATAATTTGCACACCCCTAATATATATACAGTATATATATATATATATATATATATATATATATATATATAATTATTATTATTATTAATATATATTTGTGCATCTTTACATCTGGACCCTTGTCAACTTCAGTCAGTGTCCAGTCATTCAGCTTCTCCCTCCTCCCACCCCTCACCTGGCTATAAACACGTGCTCTTACAAATCCACAGTGAAAGCTGACACAAGGGAACTCTTCTTCCCTAACCTTTGCTGCAGGCACCTCGCACTTATCAAGGTCACTGGCTTGGGTACCTGTCAAGTCCAATCTTATTTTCCCTTTGCAGTGATGAGCTCCAATTCCAAGGTTAGGTGCTGTGGGCTGTAAATAATGACAGCGTGGACCCTCCATTTGCAGGCCACTCAGGTGGGAATACAGAGGGGCCACTCTGGGCCCAACGTCCCCACTGATGACACTGTGTTGAATCACACTGTTGCCTACCCACTCCTCCTCTGGTATCTGTCCACGACCTGCATAAATTCTCCTGCCCACTCCCCCTTACCCTTTCTCTCTGTGACCGCCGGCTGTATTCTCACTGCCAGCACAGCTTGTCATTTTACAGGGTCATTAACAGACGCATACACAAGAACATGTGCCTGACTGCAGAGTGCACCCACACCGGGGGTACAAAAGAAAAAAAAAAAACTCCCCGGTGCCACGTCTTTCCTTCTCCTTGCCTTTCTGAAAACAATCTATCCCAGCTCTCGCCGAGAGCAACTCTCCCACTCCAATAAACACAAAGTGACATAGATAAGAGGAAAATGTCTTCATTATAAGCATGTAAAAAAAAAATGTTTTCTTTCTTTCTTCCCTTACATGATGAGGTAGGAGCCAGGAGTTATATTAATTCATTTCCAACCTGGAACCCTGCAGATACTTCCTCTCCATTCCCAGATTATGCGAGATAATACCTCTATTACGACAAAACCGCTATCCGCAGAGTCACTGAGAGGTCAACCAACCCTGGACCGACTACTCATGCTTAATCACATCCCAATTATACCTCGGTGGCAGAAGCAGAAATTGGCAAATGTACATCAAGGCGCTTCATTACTGAGGGCCGCTCTCGTGAAATTAAGCAGCAGATGAGACAGAGTGAGATTTGCCCCCAGGTGGCATGTTAGAGAAAAAGAGATGGCAAGAGGAGGCTGAGAGAGAGGGAGAGGTGGGGGAAAAAAAAAAAGAGCAACGCTGTGGGAAACATTTTTCCGAAGGTGCAACGAGGTTCTATCTTTTACAGCAGCTCATGTGTATTTACCCAACTAGGAAGAGCGTCAGTCCCCGTGCATTAATAGGCTCCCATGATACACAACAGCTACATATCTCTAGGTGCTGTATGTTTAGACACCGAGGGGGAAACCTAATACAAACAACTGCCTAGAAGGATGCTGGTGTGAAGCTGCACAGATATTCTTAATGAATGCAAAATGAGGATAAATATACATTTTCTTAAAAGGACGCCAATATCCTCCCTTCCTGTCAAGCCCACGTTAAATGCAAGGATAAAAATACTCCCACAGCACAGCACCAGCTCAGAGATAGCTATTAATTATGACATCTCCTGGTTGCAAGCAGACCCACTTGAGAGATCTGACTTAGGCCTGGTCCAGCAGCTGCCACTCTTCACTGTGGAGGCAGCAGCTCCTCGTGGCAGCTAACAGTGGGGCAATTACACAGCCCAGATGAGATGAAGCAGCTCAAGAGCACTCAGTCTGCCATTATTTCTATAAGCTAACACATTTCCTATTATTCCTATTTTCTTCCACCCATTTTCGCTCTCCTCACTCACTCCGCAGCTCACTCTGTTTGTCTCCTCTGTATATTAATGAGGAGGTGGTGGAAGTTCTAGTTAAATATTCCTTCTATAAAAACAGTGTCTTTTTTTTTTTTCTTCTCCAGCCTCCCTCCAGGGTCAACACATTCTCCTGGAGTTGCCAGGAATCATTCCTTCTCTGTTAATGATGCAATTCCAAAGCAATTCTCTGCATCTTGTGAAGATGCTGCACCTTGGACCCTGGCAGGGAGTACACAGATGATGCCGGGAACAGCAGGGTCAAGTAGCGTTCCCTGCGTAGAAGTGGTAAGTCGGGAATAACACCCTATTTGCGCTGGTAATTTTTCAAAACAAAGAGGATTATTCCGTTATTATTTTCATCCCAGTCCCACCAGCAGAATTCGTCTGGGAAAACCATATTTGTGATGGTCACAAATTATAGGCTCATATATCCCAGATGAAAAGATATCAATATCTAACACTAGTAAAGGGTGCTGCACACTGCCTTCTTTTAACTCCACAGGCTTTTATCAGCTGTGGGTGGAGGCCAAGATCTTTTTTTTTTTTCTCTTTTTTTTTCTGTGCAGTTAAAACCACCAGCAAACATCTGTCTATCAGGACCTGTCATGCCAAGAGCTTTTATATAAAGCACGATGGAGCGAAGGGTCTGCAGCACGAGTGCTGACAGTGATGAGGTCTGGCAGCTCCCATTAAATCACTCTTTCCTGTAAAGTGCCAGGCATCAAAGCAACCAGCGCAGGATTTTTCACTCAATCAGGTAACACCAGCCCCTCTACCACCACAGGCATCACCACCACCTCCACTGATCCACACTGCTCCCTGTCCTCTAGGGGGCTAAGGCCGTATGGTCAATAACTCCAATCAGTTCAATTTCATGCGCAGTTAGCCATGTTGGGTTGTTAGTGCAGCACCCACGTCAGGGTTGCATATGATGTTGTTATCGGCGTTGTTTCTCTATTTTTTTTTTTTTTCCGACTTTTTGAGATTTAGTCGTATGAGGGGCGAGAACCAGCTCTGAGTCAGAACAGAGACCAGCCGGGGCTGGTGTACTTGCTTTAACTCAGCCTCACCACAGCAGGCTCCCTGCCAAGCCATTAAAAGTCTCCATTCTCTGCCTCAGTGACACAACTGAAAGAATAGAGAGGTGGTGAAGAGGGAAGGCTGTAAATGATCAACATGATAATGAGCTGATTATCAGTCAAAGGCAAGGATAAGCTCTCTCCAGTAATTTCCTTTTAGATCAGTCACCACACTCTCCCTTCTGCAAACAACACTCAAAAGGGGAGGCATCCATGTCGCCTGATGAGAATCTGACCGACTTTATAATCAAATATTAAGGTTCTTTGCACCTACTTGTCCAGAGCCTTCAGGGAAAAATCTGGTAACAAACCTACCATAAATTTCTGCAACCAAATTTGTCAACATAAGTAGTAGAAGATTAAGTAGGTCGGATACATCAGTGCGAGAGATACAACGATAATAAGATCAGATTCAAACTTATGTGCAGTTTACATTGAATCAAAGTAGAAAAAAATATACGTTTTTCCGACTGACACATTCTTGTTTTGCCATTTTTGCCCTTATTTTTAAAGAATACCCTTAAATGACATGAGGTGATAAGGTCAGAATCTGTTGCACTTAGTCATCGCCTCATTTATTTTGTTTTAACCCAGGCATGTCCAAACTGTCCCACACAAAGGGCTGGTGTTGCTGCTGGTTTTTGTTCCAACCAACGAAGATCACATAGTTTGACCAATCAGCTGTCTGATAGCTGAGATCAGTTGATTAAACCTGTCAACTTGGGCATTCTATTGCTTGGTTAGAACAAAAAACCTGCAGCCACAGTGGCCCTTAGTGGTTTGGACAATTTGGACATGCCTGTCTATGTCTATCTCACACAAACCAAGATAATAGACTGGTTTAGTGGTCATTGCATTGCTGGACAACATGGCCATACAATTTTGAAGCCATGTAACTTGTCTACTTATCACTTTCATCAGTATCTGCCACAAAAGCCGGCACAGTTCCAACCACTAAAGGACCCAATCTTCTAATCCACCACATTACAGTTGGAAATGCAAAAACTCCACAACAGTTTGGAGGACATAAAATAGTTATTTTGCTCCAACATTCTAGTCCCCAATGGGCTTTCAGCCATGAAAAACATTTTTGGCTTGATGTGCAAGTAGTCATCATAAGTTCCTTTAAAAAAAATAAAATAAAAGTGATTAATAGACACGCTTTGAGACCAAAGTTTCTTTGAGACTGACAAAAAATTTTTTAGAAAGTTCTTGTCAGTGAAGCTGGGGATTTGGCTTTTCAGTTCATTTATCATTCGGTTACTGAACATTAGTCTTATTAGAAGCATTTTAGAAGCGATAAATAAATAAATAAATAAAGCGAGGGAAACAAATTATGCTGCAAGTGAACTACAAATGTGGAAACCCTTAAATGATTTTTGGATCTCACACAAAACACTTGCCCTTATGTGGTTTGACCTGCGTCTGAAACACAACACAAACCAAAAAGGAAAGTCTAGGACACTACAAGTGTGCAGGGAAAATAAACAGTCTGTCTAGTACAGTACCCCAGGGTAGCGATGTTAGACACAAAGAGGAGGCGGAGGACGAGACAGTGACAGTTCCCAGCTCGTGATGATAAGCATCAGGCTCGATGAGGAGCTGACACACTCCATAGGTTCTGATGTTTAACACGACAAGTACGTGCCCGACAGTATCTCTGCACCCTCTTCTGAGAACTATCAAAGAGCAAGTTCCGTGAGCGCGTTAAATAAACACCTCAACAACCCACCCCGCCAACACACACTCGCACAGACGCACCTTCTAACACATCTTACTGCTGCATCTTCGCGCTGCATAAGAATCAGGGATGTGTCACCGTCTCTGGGTGCCAAGTTTATCTAAAAAAGAAACACCTGACTATTTTTTTTGGGGGGGCGGGGGCTCTTCTTCATTCTCCCCTCCCTAGTTAAACACACAACCTTGATTTTGCTTCTGTAGCCCATAGGAAGGGTGAATTATTTACAGGGTAAACAAGGGGATGTTGTTTCAGTCAGTCAAAGCCAAACTCCCCTATCGCAGCAGCAAAGAAGCAGACAGGTTTACCTGCCGGGCATGGGGGGGGTGCTGAGCTCAGAAGTAGAAGCCAGGTAGTGGCTTCACAATGGAAGGCCAGGCAGTGATACCTATCAAAGGGAGAGGGGGGCGGGTGGAGGAAAAGCCTCCACACCAAATTCATGGGCTGGGAGTCCCAGACTGCTGACTGGTCCTATTTATCTGCAGAGACAAGGGTGGCTATAAAAGCGCAGCTGCTGATTTACCGAGTCTACGTGTACGTGTGCATGATGTGAGGGTGGCTGTGTTATTAAGTGATCATAAAGTGGCATTTGTGTTTGCGTGGGCTCATGCCTTACAAGGTTGAGGCGGAGAGATGATGAGGGACCTTCACAGCTAAAGCCTCTAATCCTATCTGTGGTCTGTGCAGCTCAAGCTGCAGGGAATGCAGCTGTGCCCGGCCCCTGCACAGGTGAATCTGTTCTGACCTCCCCCTTCTCTTTCCACCAAAAGTGCCTTCAACACAGTGTGGCGAATTTCTACTCTTCTTTGATCTCTCAGATGTGAACCCCACTCCTCCACCCTTTCCCGCCTCCCTACGGATATAGTGACAACACAGGTGATTGGTTAAGAAGAAATTTTTTTTGTTATCACGTGCCAAATGCAAGGACAGCCTTGTTGGTTCCGCACAGGTTTTACCAAAATGGCTGTACAACAAGGAATTCTACAAAATGCGAGGGTTTAATGTGTTAATGTTTAATTAAAAAAAATCAAATAAAGGTCAAATAAATAAATGTGTCTTCTGGTAATTTGAGGACAATAAAAGGTTGCTGGATTTTGTTTTCCAGTGTTCGCAGTTCTCCTTTCGCTCCCTCAGTGCATCAGGGATTTCTCGATATCTCCCTAGAATTTCACAATATGTAGGGATTATTTATGTGATTTAAAAAAATAAAAAAAAATCAAAGTTACTGCTGAAAAACATTGCAGCTGGCTTTGTTTCATTAGAGGACATTGAACACTTGGCTGATGCATAGTAGGATCTCTAAGTCTGTCTCCATGTCTGCCTCTCATTCACTTTGCTCTGCGCCATCTGCACCATTGCTGATCCCTCCTGTGGGTGGTGAGCCCACAGGATGTTATGTGGGTCTGGACGGCACTATGCTCAGAGCTCCTCAGTGGCAACCTGGCAGTTGGTGGATTTCAACCTGAAGCCTTGCAGACCCAAGTCTGCTTCCTTAACCTCAAGGTAACCAATGCCAACTGCTGTGAACTTTGTGTTTGGTGAAATATAACCCCAAATTGATGCCCTTGATGTCTCCTAAACATTCTGCATCTTCTTAGAGTTATTGTGCAAACCCCAAATGACATGGACTTTCAAATACAGTCTGTCCACCTTGGCCTGTATTAACTTCTGTCTTCACTCTCTTCTCTCTCACTCCTGCAGCTGAGCACGAACCTTCTCCACCCACACAATTTAATCTATTAAATATTTCTGTTCTATAACTCTGCACCTACTGTTGTATAATTGCACAGTTATATGTCTCACAGTTCAGGGAAGGTTGATAACAGTGTGATAGTAAAGGGTAGATATATATACACTAGTAAGTAGGGGTGTGACGACTCACACCGATCCGATTCATCCATAAAATATATTATCGATCGCTCCAGTTCAATCCGATTCGGTCCAGTTTGATTAGTTTTTTTGAATCTTGAATAAAAATTTGCATCTCCGCTTTCAACAACATTATACAGCTGCAAGTCATTTTTAGTTGATTTAAAAGGGGAAAATGGAACTTCATAAACACATGGTTAAATAAGAAAGAATTAGCCAAAGGCTAGTTTTCATCTGTAGTCCCCTGGCCATGATGTAAAAAGGCAAGTAGCACACAATACATATACAATAGAAAATACATATGCAAACACTTTTTATACAATTAAGTAATATTTTTCAGCTTTATCTGACATCTCCTGTCGAATTGCATGAACATTTTCAAGATTTTTCTTTACACACTTCACTATCATTATGGCTTCTAAAGGAGAGCTGTGAACCTAATATTAACCCAAGATATTTATACTGATTGATAATTAGTATTTTATTTCCATTAACAAGTACATCAGGATCAGGTGACTCTCTACTTATTTTATTGAAATCCATGCCTACAGTTGTAGAAAGGTTTAGCTGTAGACATCACTCCTGTAACCTGATTGTCACACAGGACATTGTTTTGTAATATGACGAGCAATAGATTCCATTATTGCCTTGGACTTTTCCGAGTTATTGCCGAACTGTGGTTGGAAAAACTTGTATTTTATTCTGTCCGCTCCTCTGACTACTGGTCGGCCAGCGTCACCGTCATCAGTCCCACTCTGCCGTCTCTCCGGGTGACTGCTAAGGTTTGTCGGACCTCCAGTGTATTCGATAGTTGCACTACAGAGTCGGTGAATTGCGTTGCTTTTATCTATCTTTCCATCCTTCTTGAAAAAAAAAAGTATGATGTCCAAACCTTTCGTTTTAAATGAGAAACGCTGTAAGTTTCGTCTGTGTTGTCATGTGTTCTCAACAGAGTACCTGAACTCCAATCAAATCAGCCGACGTCACAGTTCACACACCAAAAGCGACACCTCCTTAGACATGTGTGATTAGATGTATATATGTCTATTGGCTCGCCGCTGCAGTGGGCGGGGTCATAGAGCAGGAAACCAATCCACGTGCAAAAATCCGAACCATCAGACCATTTTACTCCGTTATCGTTCGATTGGGGCTTTTTGGACCGGTGCACTCGGATCGTGTTGGTCACAGACGAATAACCGATCCAAAACGATCAATTTGCACACCCCTACTAGTAAGTAAAATGACAACTATCTTGCTTCTAGAAATCTCCATTTTTTTTTTTTTTTCAATATCATGCTGGGTCTTGCAACTGCAATAGGAGAGGACTCACACCAAGGTTTTGGAACCACTCACATACAATAACCACTTGTTCTATAACATGACAAAAACAAAGACAGAAGATAAGGATAAACCTTCAATCAACCCAGACAATGGTAATCCTAATTTCCCATTTTATTGTTGAATAACTGACACATCTCTATAGCCTTTGGACATACAGTATTTACAGTAAGCTGCTTAAATTGTGACTGCAACAAATTTAGTGAATGGCATTCTGACGCATTAGATCAGTAAAACGCTTGTGTCTTCAGAGAAAAAGCAGACCACTGACCGTACACGCCTCACAGTCATCAGACACAGGCAGACCAAACCAACTGTGCTCCCAGCTTGATCTCTAACCCTCGTCTGTTCATTTGTAGCAAAGTGGTCCACGTGTAACCCACTGCTTTACTCTGACAGGGACACAATGGGAGGATTCGACCCTTGGCACGGATCGAAAAACAACATTCCTGATGTCTTCACGCACTGTAGTCACATCCCTCTTATCGTATTACTCATGCCTTTGTGTCCTTTTCTGCAGGCAAAAGGTTTTCTCTTCATGTTACCAGCTGGAAATATCAGCGATGAGCGTCTCTGCTTACTGAGCTCACTCTTGTAAAAGCAGTTTGTGTGCAGATTCTGTGGCCGGCTGGCTGCACAGGTAAGCAGAAAATAGCTCTCAGCTCTGGCCTGACCTTGAGGAGGATGCCATTCAATCAGTGAGCGCGCTGCAGTAAAGGCCCCATCATCGCACTAATAGTGTGAATCTTCCTCTTGGCCCTGATCGTGGACAATGCATGGATGGCTTTCCCCTGCACGCTAAATTTAAGGGGCAATTTATACAACAAATTAAAGAAGGGGAATGAAAATAAAAAAGGAATAATACTGCTTCTGCGATGACATAGATTTAACCTGCATTACCGTCTGCACACATAATCTAATTTCAGTTTATAGTCATAACAAAATCGAATGATGGCAATTGACGGAGCGTTTCAAACACAGGAATGAACACACAATGTTCAACTTCTCCTTGCCAAGAACAGACCTCATAGCTGGATCAGACCTTTCAGTTTGATACTTATCTCCTACATCCCATCATCCAGCTGGAAGCACACACAGTCGACATAATGAGGGGAAGATTTAGGAAGAGTTGCCTGCTTTGAACCGCAAGGTTGCCCGATCGAGTTCCACCTCTTCACCTGACGGTATAAACAAGTGGAGTTGGCTTTTTGACGGCTAACGGAAACGGAGAGAGCGAAGGAGGGGGAGGAGGGAGTATCTGGAGCCGTCATAACCTCCTGGTGCTGCAGTGGATCGTGACAAACAACGGTGGAAAAAAAAAAAAAAAACCTTGAAATTTATTGCTCTGATAACCTTCCAAATTTCTTTGGCTGGTGCTGCATGCCAGGCTACTATGACAGAGTTATGCATCATTAATCCCCATGAATGCTGCCAGTGATAAATAATGCTTTGCATCCCTATGAAAAATAAGGCAGTTCCTGCAAAACCATAAAGTATGCTACTCCTATCGTCACTCCGAGAAGATAGCAACTTGACGATACATGTTTCAAGGGATCAACAGCGCACTCCGGGTGACACTGAGCTGTATATTCCCTCTCTCGTCAACGCGCTATCGGCAAAAGAACTCCCGATAAATAACAGCACTTGAGTTGTGCAAATCAAAGCTCTTTATATCCGTGCCACGCTGCTGCGATACCAGGCGGACACTTAGGTTATCAAATACCATTTACTGGCTAATAAACAAGGGTGAATAACACCCACTAAGCCTCAGATTTGCAATCATGAGTAGTGTGGTGGCAAATGGAGGCAATCAGGTAAAAGCACAACAGAAATAAAGTGTGCCTCGTAACCTGTTGCTTGACATTTCCCACACAGAGCAGCTTATTTTGTTCATCAGATAATTTCTCAGGGCTTAGACTTGAACCCCGGCCAAGCAACATAGTAATGCTATATCCCCTACAGGTGTAAATTCTTAGTGGTTAAGCAGCATAGAGTGGGGGATTCAGAGAGGGGTGGGGGGTGACTAGAAGAAACTCCTTGTGATGCAGAGATGTTTCCAACACCAGATGCTGTGAGGCCCTCTTTTGTGAGAAACCGGGCGAAGATCGCTTACTTTCCTTTTGAGAGTTGGAACATAAATCCAAAAAACCCTGCTATAAATCAAATCTAAATTTTCAGCTCCCCTCACTTTCCCGGGGAACGGCTGCAATAACAATGTCATTCGATTCTGCCTGGATACCATAAACGCTCTGGATTTCATCCATGCTAATGATTTGGACCTGTATTCCGTGCATTTAACAAAACTCCACCTGAAATGAAGGGAAATATTACCGACCTATTTAACGCTTTGCAGATCAAGAAAAGGAACTCCAGTCTGCGTGTGTTAGGTGCTCCTTACCTAGCAAAAATACACTCTTCTTGCCAGATAAAACACGCCACGGGCCAATGGAGTTAATGTAAGGAAAATCTGTGGCTTTACATCTTTAGACAGCGTCGTTTTTTAAGCCAGAAATGAGCACAATGGGCTTCAGTTAAATCTAACTTGAGTGAAAATGTGATTTCTATTTAGATACAGTTTTTTGTGCCAACAAGGTTTTTCGTCTGCCAAAACAGAAAATTTGATATCATTGAGTCTATTTTCCCCTCGAAATCACAGTCGCATAATAATCTTAGTAAAAACTGGGCCGGCGCCAAGGCTGATTCACCTAACTCCCAGCCCACACTGAAAATGTACTTAAATGGCCAAACATAACTGTCTGAGCAGTTTTCATAACCCTGACGTATCAAAATTAAATATATTTGTACTTTTTTTTTTTCACATTGTAAACACACCCTTTGGATTCCGGTGTAACTGAAACCCCCAAGCAGGGCAGCAGGACAACAGAGCGCTGGTGTAGTTACATCCACCCTGGGTGAAGCACATTCAACTTTTTAAGCAATAAGCAAACCAATTTCACCTGCACCTCGTGCCCTGTTGGCTTTGGCAGCAGCACATTCAATGGGTTTTCAACACTACCGGGCAGCGTGCCTCCACCAGTGCGCTCTGACAGAAGACTTTTGCAGACAATCCAAGGTCAGTGCTGCACACTAACACAGCACAGAGGAGCTGCTCGGTGCCAAGGAGGAGGAGGAGGAGGAGGGGAGTGCAGCGTCTTGTGTGCGGCTTTCAAATAACAAAACAAAAAAAAAAAAATATTCAGAAGGATATCAGGTTCAATAAACCGAAATTCACTCTGTGACCTTTGTGGACAGACTTTCTACACAGGGGGCTCGCATGTTGTGTTAGTTTCGAATGGTATGAGGCGGCTACTTGTGCAACCACACCTAAATCAAGGCCAAACAAAACGACAGAGAAATGACACAAAAAAAAAAAAAGAAAAGATTGAAGCATTCTGAAACTAATTCTCTGAAACAGTCGCCTTCGCATTTCTATTGCTCAGTGTCAAAGCCACGGAAGGAGCTGGAATTACTCCCAGCAGACACATAAAGAGAGACAAGGAATCATTCATTCTTACATTCACACCTCTGGTTAACAACCAGTGAACTATTAACCCAATTAGCCCAAGAAACTGAACAGGAAATACTTTTTCTGTTGGTCATAAAACAAGCAAAAGAAGAGGTTTAACCCTCAACGTTGCTGTATCACCATCATTTCAATGATTGAAAGCTGTTTGTGCCACTAGGTGAATTTCATTTGGGGGTGAAATAATAAAAATGTCTCTTTTAACGTGCGAGGTCGCAGACCCCTGACTTAGCCTTGTACAAAAATTTAGGATATAGTGTTAACTGCCTGACACGAGTTTATAATTTGTGGTCAACACTGAGTTTATGTTCAGTCCAGTCAATGACGCTCTTGGTGGCCAACAACACATGGTGTCTCGTTGGTCGGAGTTTCTCCAACTGAAAGTTATCCACACTGCTGATATAACAAACCTTTGAGAACCGCTCTGCTATGTATTGGCCAGGAAACACATAAATTTGTCTCTCCAACTGGACTTCCCGGATCAGATTTTATTGCCTCGCCAGTGTATGAAACAACACACCCCATCAAGCACACTCTGTGCTGTTTTATTCCTGGTATGAACGCCGGCTTGGAGTTATAGTGTCACAGAGTGATGCCAGACATGCAAGGCCTCTTTCATGGGAAATCCAACACAGCTGCAGCGAGTCAAAAGAAAAGTAGGTTGACGTAAAGTTTTCTATATAATAACCAGAAAAACAGAAACTGCTGCACTGTCGGTAACAATTCAGAGCAGCGCAGAACAAAAGCTGGAAGGAGAACACTTAACTAAACCGAGGCCAAATGTTCATTCTTTTAACATTAAAAGTTTCACAAAACCTGGAACCATAAACAACCTGGAATAAAAAAAAAAAAAGTACAAAAAACTTCAAAACATGAAACAAATACACAAAACTGAATCTAAATAAACCTAATCCAGAAAAATAATTATAACCTTCTCACAGAGTTGGCATTTCATTAAACAGGACTAACTAAAAAAACGTACACAAATATTGCAAAAACACATTTTATGAAATACCTGAAATGGCCATAAATAGAAAATGGAATACCTGGTCTTGATTTGGACATTTTTGCTTTAATTATAAGTTATCAGGAGAGGTGAGAAAACACATGTTTATTAAAGAAAATATTTAATAAACCCATAATCTCAGTAAAAAAAAAAAATTAAGGTTAATGAAATCAAAAAGCCCTCTTCTAAGATCCTTCTCAGGTTTCAGCTGAAAATTGAGTTATTGAGTTATGACATGCATCTGAGCACTTGATTTTTTTTTGACAAACCATAACTTTGTTCAAGTTTAGGTTACATAAAGCTAAGAAGCTGAAAATTCGTATCGTACATTGGGTTTGTTTTCATAGATATTGAGTAGCTTCCGACGTTGAGCTTCCTCCAACTCGAGGACAACTGAAGTGACGGAGAAAAAATATAAGATTATTTCATTTGTCTGTGAAGATTCTCATTCATCCAGGTCATGATATCCAAAAAGGGTTTAGTTGTAAGCAAATGGACTTCTTCTTGGATTTGAAAGACATTTCACGCCTTTTTGGATTCTTTCATTTATAATCAATGTGTAATTTTTTTTTTTTAATTTTCAGCCGAATGTGAATGGGGTTACCGGTAGATTCCTTGGGAATGTCTGATTTCATATGGAATGACACAGAAGGAAAATCTGTGATTGATGTAGTTTCCTTGCAAGTAATTATTTTGATTATTTTACAGATTACAATGACATTTGGTGAGGTGGGCAAAGATCCCGGGAAGTAATCAGTGTTTAGTGCAAATCGAGTATAGTATTACTGAATGTCTCCTGGAATCTGGCAGTTATTACTAGTATGGAGCAGCACAACACAAATGAACACACATTATATTCTACAGACAGAGACACAACAATAACGAAAAAAAAAAAAAGAAAATCAACCCATTAAATACTGCATGAATCCAAAAGCTTAAGTGATGAATAAAAGTTAACCACAGTGGACTGTTAGTAGGCACCAAGAATAGACTGCAGTTACGATGCCTTTCCACTCTATTGAACTCTCTCTGGGCTTTATGATGCATCTCATTCACCCATCTGTACTTACGGTCCTGCAGTGATGACACAGCAGGAACTGTCAGGGGTTCAGTGTTTTGCTCAAGGACACTTAAAAGAACTGGCACCACTTTGCCATAAGTTTTAAAAATAAGCTTTGGGGAGATAGAAAGTTTGTTCGTATTTTCTTAACATTTTTTTTACTATTTCTAACGTTTCTGTCAAGTGGTTTTGCCGCATTAGTTTTTTCTTTACTACCGTTCTGCAGTGTTAAAATGGGATTTGCTGTTTAGTAGACGAGACTATAAAATGTACTGTACATTATGGGCCTGTGTGTAAAACTGTTTTAAAGAGTCAAATTCTGAGGTCAGACAAAGTCTTTGCACCAAATATATGTACTCAACATGGATTATTACCATATGTTTGAGAGTAGAACAACAAATGTGGATATTGTGATGGACTGTAACGGTCAGGCGTTCCCCACACAGACAAACCAATTTGTGAAGCTAATTTCATGACCTGCTATTTGTAGCAGTGTCTTGCTAAAATTTGTATTAAGACACGATCGGAGGTTTCACTGAGGATAAGAAACAGATGGACAATCCCTAACCGTATTAATAAGTATTACAAGCCTTAATAAATCGCTCTTTTATTTATAGAGATATATAATATAATCAAACCTGTCTGCAAACCCAGAGTTGAAAATGTAATTGGTTGTAAGTTCAGAAATGACAGTTTTCCTCCCTGTGCAGTGAGAACAAGTGAAACCCCCCAGAGGACTCCATGTTTGTGTTGTTTCCACATTTTCAGCTTTTGTCACATCCAGGCTAGTGAACTTATAAAAACACGGGCAAACAAGTAAAAACACAAAGAACTCTTTCATTTTACATTGTTCGGGAGTAACAGTGTAGGTATGTGTGCGTGCATGTGAAGGGAGGACTTTTTTTTCCTAATTGTTAATGACGGGAAAGCCCCAGCAGGCTGCTTCAAGAGCTTGTCAGAGAAATGGCTAACAGCTGCCAGCCGCAGGAATTCAGAAATGCCACACCAGCACTCTGTGAATGGCATAAGGAAGTTACACCCATTTAGTAATAATATGTTCCTGGCTGGTGCAATGCCAAATGGGTCACAGCCAGTGCAGACGTGACAGACTGATCACATGATTCTGTAGATGAGGAAAAAAAAAACCCCACCAGGGCCAAGGTAAACTATAATTATTTGTCTGACTTCAGGTCAGTGTGGCGTAACACTCATAAATACAAATGCAATTTCATTTGGTGAACAAATCCAATAATACGGGCTCAGCTCAAAAACTCATTAGAGGGACTTAATTATAGCTTTTTGCCTTTACATATTTCTACCAACCTCTCCATCACGTAGGTCTTTTGACAAGGTTATCTTAGTAGACACACTGCTAATTTATTATGCCGATAATTCAACATTATTTTTAAACGTTGCTGCTCGCTGACGTCAGTGCAGTCGAGCGGCGTGATATTGCACCGCTGTATGTGCAGCTGCCGTCGAACCCTACAGTCAAGCAAACAAAGGAAGCAATAATCTCTCAGAGGAAGTTGGCTCAATCGTACATCTTCCCTGACTCCGCAACACCTGCTCGGCTCTGTCTGTAATAACCTGCTCTGTCTGCTCTGCAGGTGCACACTGGGTATTCACTCCAGACCTATTTACCACAAATACAAGGCGTTCCTGGATGTTACCTCGCCTAAGCATCTCTGCGCTCGCTCCTGTCTCTTTGCCTCCCCGAACCGTCAATCACGTCCTCTTCCCGTTCCCACATAGGCCTTGATGATACATTTACTTTCCATAAATCAATTTTTCAAACTCAGCAATTACACCGTGCCACAGGGAGTCAGCGAGAATCAATATGTCAGAGTTCCTGGAGGTGCTCGATAGTCAGTGCTGTCACTTCCTGTCCACCATCCTCAACACAAAGAGATGTCTGCTGGCAAAGATCACGCAGGTCAATAAAAAGAAGCGTCTGACAAGTGTCAAAAATAAGGAGAAGTCAACCAATAAGAGCGAGTGAAGGTTCAGTAGAATGATCAATTGGTTTTTAGTTTTAAGTAGTTGTATTCCACTGATATGGAACAAACCACATATAGTTTGGGTCACCAAAGAATTAAAAAAAAAAATACAACTCTAAACTTTCAACTTAAACAAGTTTGTCATTAAATTAAAGGTCTGATTGTTGGAACAAGTGTTTGAACAAATATAAAATCTATCCATTTTTTCATTGTTTTCCTTAAATTAAATTTATTTTTTTGTCATTGTGTTGTGATTCACACCTCAGCACACAACGAAATTTGGCCTCTGCATTTAACCCATCATCAAAGTAAACAGTGGGCAGCTAATGAGAGCCCGGGGAGCAGTGTGTGGTATTCGAACCGGGGACCTTGCGGACCCAAGTCCGCTTCCTTAACCACTAGGCCACTGCCCTTGATAATAACAAATCCCTGACATCATGAGCCGTGGCATTGTACTGCCAGAAATGGCATTTTAGGCATTCCATGTTTATGTGCCCATTCTGGTTTTTTTAAGAAATACATCTTTACTGATACAAGGGATAAAAAACAAAGGTGGTAATAATTATATTTTCCCATGTTTATAAATATAGTATAGTAAATAGTTTGTCTTCAACAGATTATTAAAATATCTGTGTTTGCTTCAGTAACTTTAAGACAAGAAAGTTCAACAGATGTTAATAAAGGAAGAGGAAAACATCACATTCTTTATCTGTCAACAAGTGTTATCTGTGCTTTCAGTGTTGACTGGAATAATCCAGATATTTATCATTTGGTCTAAACCGTTGAGAAATCAATGCAGTGAACAAATGCGACACGCCAGTTCAAATGCTAATTACGAAGATCAGTTTTAGAATCGCCTTTTATAAAAGTGTAACCTTTGGACGCTGCTAATGTGTTTGTGTAGCTGTGTCACTCCACTCACGTCTTACAATAAGGAACATTTCTTTGGTAGTTAATTGTAGCTGGAGGTCCAGCCACAGGTGACTTTTACACCACTGTAATTAATTTTCCATGGAGGAGGCGATTGTTTCCCAGCGCTGCAGTGTTTATAGTTAGAATTACTCTCCAGTTTGAGCAGCTGTTGTTTCTGACACAGGCTCAGGACTATAATAGTTACATTATCTTATTGTACGTATTGTGCAAGTGTTTGTCCGGCTGTTGTTTTTAGCAGGGGCATTTGGGAGTACATCTTTTCGTATTAGAATCATTCCAGACCAGCCTTTTTGTCCCCCCCCCCCCCCCCCCACGTTTTTCCCCCCCCC
>JAFBJS010001342.1:142869-167624 GCA_016785265.1 Paraplagusia blochii | reverse complement strand
ATACACATACATACATATTGTTGTTTACCAAACCAACACATGATTCCTAGCCAACACATGATTCCTTCCGTACAGTGACGTTACTAATAAGATGAAGGAAACTGCTGCTTGTTTAAACCCTTTATCAGATAAAGGTGAATTCGCACTAAGTGCTTCACCCATAGACTACATATGTCAGCTTGACTGAGACATGTAGGAAGATGTCTTGCAATGCAACTCAAATCTGATTACAGTAGCGATCTAATCAGCCATGAATTCATCTGCAAAGAGAAGCCGGGAAAGGGGAAATCACCGCGGAGAATTCTGTGTAATTATCAAAAATCTCACAGCAGTACATTAAAATTCTAATTACAACATATTATCTTAATTGCTAAAGAGATTCAAATCAAAACAAGGATAACACTGCTCCCCCAACATGCAGGAGAACATGTGGTGGGAGTCTCGTCTGTATTCAGTGAATCAGCTCACCTTGTTTCACAGGAGAGCCCGTCGGTATGCAATACTTCCCTTCCTCTTAAGGACCATGATGCTCTTTGAGAGCAGAGGCAGCAGCGGCACAGACAGCAACAAATGTGCTGTGTGAATATCGAGAGTAATTTATGGACATTTATTTTATGTTTTGTTATTAAACAAAGCAGCTGACTTTATTAGAATGCACCCGTTAACGAATAATCACCAAATAAAGCTCACTTTCTCTCTGCAACATCTATTAAATGCTGCAGCGTCTATTATAATACAAACAAGACTTCTTGAGTCAGGCTTATGAATTTCCCTTGTTTAGTCAATTTATTTAGGACAAACTAAATATATCATTAAAATATATATTTATTTAATCCCTTAGTACACAGATGCCCACTGTTCACTTTGGTGATGGGTTAAAGGCAGAGGTCGCATTTCCTTGTGTGCAATGACAAGGAGTTTGCTTTCCTTAGACCAGTGCTTCCCAATCTTTTTTCTGTTACACCGCTCCCTAGCAAGAAGAAAACATTTCGCGCACCCCAACCCAACACCCACTCTCCACCGCAACTATAAATAACAGCATTTGTCTATAAAATAGTTCTAGGTACACCTCTGTATAACATCGTATCCTTGTTAACATAAAGAAACAAAAAAAGATATAGTTCAACTTACAAGGATGTGCAATTACACTTTATTGTAGTACGGCGGAAAAAAAAAAAGCATGTTCCCCAGGGTCACATGCGCCGCCCTCAGCATCGCACCGCCCTCCCAGGGTGCCCCGCCCCACACTTTGAAAACCCCTGCCTTAGATCATACTTTATGTCTCTATGGCTAAGGAGATCCCTTGATATTTTGCTATTTAGATGCAAAAATAGAGTAAAAAAACACCCTAGTAACTAAAACAAGCATGAACACAGAGGAGATCTAGAAGACCAGTACTGACCACTGAAGACACATATGGTCTGTGAATGCAACAAACACCGAAAAAAAAAACTTCCCAAGAAACTGAAAGTCCCATGGTGCACAACAAATTGCTAGCCATAAATTGTACCTGACAGGTGCACAGTGTAACTCTGCAGACATAAGACAGCTGGGTGACAGCAGACACAAGGGATAATGGTGACAGCAGAGGAACATGCCATTGAACATGGATTTATGAGCAGGTCCAAGCAGGGGCGATCCATCAGCAGAGTCACATAGCATCAAATGTGGTCATGTTTGGGACGCGTCTCAGATGTTTCCAGAGGTGACAAGACTCTAGAAGACATGTGTGACGTGGGTGGAAATGAGCAATTTTCTGCTTTTTTAAGCCAAGCAAAAAAAAAAAAAACTACAAAAAAAATCGTCTGCCACTCACAAAAGCAATTTTCAGTCTCTTAATTGGAGGAGTACAGCTTTGATATAGTGCCTGTATTTCTCCTGAGGTTCTCACAGTAGGCTAATTACTGTATAAGGCCGTTTTAAACTAACTGCAGCCATTTGCGAAACATCAGATTGCTGACAGAAAATAATAAACCAGAGGCTCCAATGTTTTCACTAAAAGATATTGGTGTTTCTCTACCGTTTAGCTTCGGGGACGGCGGTTACCCACAGACTGTAAATTGAGTTTCTCTTGCTCACTTTGACCCGCCAAACACACACACATACAGTGCAAACACTCTCGCACAGCTTTCCCCTTGCTGGACAGAAATAAATGGGGACCCTAGAAGCTCCCCTTGGCCCTGGCTCTAACTGCCTATAAGAGAGCCGACAGCTCCGATCAGTCCTGAGAAAGCAAAAGCTGCTCGGGGATCACTTTACAATTCTCAGGGGCTCGGATAACCTGATCTTGAACTGATCCTGCGCGCTGATCCTTTGCTATTGGGTTAGGGACGTGTGAAGGGGCCTGTTGAATGAACTCACTGGATATCAACATCCTCACTCCATGTTGCTCCAGCCGGGCAGATTGTTTGACTTGATTAGTCTCTGCCCAAGTGTTAGACTACCCAATGCCAAGCCCTCCAGACACAAGTATCAATGTGTCAGAGGGAAAAGTGCACTCCCATGTCTGGAGGTGGAGCACATTACCCTGAGTGAGAGCACTGTAAGTTAATAGGATTTGCTCCCGATCAAGAGACTGAGCTATTTCCTGGGGCTGTTACAGGCCGGAGCACAAATATAAATGTTCTTTTTATTCGACACTATTAAACATCCACCCTCCAAAAATGCCCTCCCTCAACCCCCAAACATCACGACAACTCTGACCCCACCTTTTTCAACCACCCTCCTCACTGAGCTATAATGTATGTTATAACTGCAAAAGGTGGTGCTTTCTGTCTCCTCTTCCCCGGCACGTGTGCGCGCGTGTGTTTTTATCTTCTCCCAGGCAGCCCGTAAAAGTAAAAGGTTGGCACTTTTTGTCTAAAGGAGTCATTTGTTCAGGTGAAAATTAAACTTGCATGGTAAGCAGAGCCAAGCCTGCGGTTGGACAGGGGCAGAGGGGACTCCAGATTAATCATGTGAACTGTACACTACCAGGGTATTCATTCAGGAGTAATTGCCAAGGGGCTTTGTGTAATGTATTCTCCCCATGAGGTAAAACCTTGTAGAAGTGAGAAAGGATAATAGAGTAAGAGGATCATATAAAAATGTTTGCTGCTCCAACCTTTAACTCCGAGCTTAACCTCCACCTTAAGTAGTAATTACGGTGTTAATTGCCCAGTGATCTTAGGAGGAAGCTCCATCCAGCTTTACTGCAGATGTCAGCTGGGCTTAAGGACCTTCCGAGGTGCAAAGGATCATGGGTTGTCTTACATAATTTAAAAGGACAATTAGCCGCACTGAATCAAGAACTGTTTCAGTTTAGTGCACCGTAAAAAACCTTCATGTAAATAATCTCCCTTAAGTATATTCCGATGGTAATTACTATTAGCCTTAATTGCCCAATGGTGTGAAAGTAGCGTGGATGGTTGTTTTTCTCCCTACAACCGTTCTGTGCTATGCTAATGACCTGGCGGAACAGGCCCAGCTTACCATATGTTAACCGGTGGCCGGCATGCAGCTGCCTTGTGACCCTCACTATGAATGGCCAAAAGGTAAATGATCTGTGAGGAAAGCTGTTGTGTTGTCTTGCCTTACAAGTCAAAATACATATTAAAAAAATCCACAATCAATATAAAATTGATGTTATTGAGTGAAATGATTTTCAAACTAAATATTGCTGTGAATCATATTGGACGACGCGATAAGGAATTCCTTCCTTAATGTTAAATTATTGCGCAAGTGACCAAACATACATTTTCACATTGTCATCCAACGTAGAGAAAGTGAAACTATCATTATTGAGGAAATTTGTGTCAGCCACTGCACTATGTTTGCTAACTTACCAGCCGTCAGCGCACAGGACAAGGCACGGATGTAGTTTTGACAGCAAGGGACGGAGAATATAGAACACTACACCAAAATAAGCCTGTTGGCGTGGAGCAAAACAGACACATTTCTCCTGGATTTGTTTAAAGCCCTAAGAGAGAAAAGGGCTGGTGCACTTTGTGACTGATCCGCGCACGGCTCACGCGGAAAAACCTGAATGTCTTCACTGAGTCAAATAGTTAAGTTGAGCCGGTGCTGCCATAAACCCTGTGGGAGAGCTTGGAATAATCTAGGCGATGTTAATGATGCAATTTATATGTGAGGGGATCGGTGTTTGGCAGGCTCTTTCCGTCTGAGCGGGCTGCACAACCCAGCGAGCTCCCAGCACCCCCTGCTAGATGGAGGGGGTGGAGTAGGAGGAGGATGTCAGAGCCCATGTGAAAAGAGGGAGCGAGCGAAGCACTGATAAGAGCCATTACTATTAGTGTCTGTCTGTCACCTGCTGTGCGTCATCCAGCCTACCCCCCTCTCCACACGCGCCCCCATCCCCGTTGCTCCATCCTCATCCGTTTCCAGTGGCACATCACTTCAAATTTGCACTCACCTACACATTTTTCCATCCTGTCACAGGTAGAAACTCGGGCTGAAATTCACTCTACAAAAACCACCGTGAGCTTTGTTCCAAAACAGCTGTGAATTAACACCGGCGCAGACACCTGCCAGCATTTATCCATAAACAAAAGCAGCCAGAGAAGAACTGACACAAAGGAATCCAATATTAAAAAAAATAGGAAAATCACTATCCTGTTTCTTACTCCCCCAAAGAAAGCACAAAGCCTAATTTGGTATTTCATTTATTTCTTGGCAAAATACGACAGCTCCTTAAACTTTTGAACCAACGAGAAATGAACAGTAATTGCAGTCTGTTCTTTATTTTCTTTGAACCTTTTTAACCAAATATTTAAAGCTGTTTTTCTCAGTTGCTATGCAACACTTTAACCACAAGTATGGGAGCATGCAGTGGATGTGCCAAATAAATATTGCTGCTGCCACAGACATTCTGCGGGAAATATGAGAGAGGGGCATCACTCAGTAATCATACCAAAACACTTGTGTAAAATGCACAATCATTCTTTTATTCATCGGTTACTTGACCTGTGTCAGCAGACGATTGCAAACAATGGTCAATTTAATGAGCCATTGTCTGCGGGGATTTCAGACCATTATGCAGCCATGGAAGCTCATGTTTTTCATTGCCTGTGAAACTGAACACACAAGTGTCGGCGCTCAACCACACAATGCAGCAACATGACGGGCGTAAAAAGTGACCTAGACAATTTGCCGAGAGAGAGTGCAACAAGACATCCCTTCAGATTTCACTTAAGGCAGACATATACTGTACTTTGTGACTTTTTTTCCCCCCCAATCACAGTATCTGCTGCTCGTACTGTGCTAATGAATCGCAGGGGTTGTCAATTTGCAGCTCATGACTCACGTTCTCACACTAAACGATCTGATGGACTCCTCACACTGTAGGACTTAACACGACTTGGATAAATGCATCTGCTTATTGTATTGCATTGTAACGTGATACGATATAATGTAAATCAAGATTAGGAGGATGCTCACAGTTTCTCTCTGAGACACAAATATTGCTCAGCACACAAAAACTAATTGCCCTGACAATTGCGCCATTCCGTGCACTATATCTGAAATGGTGATGATGCGTAAGGACAAGGAAATGTCTTGGCAGACATGGGTTCTACTGTCTGTCAATTTGGCCATGCTGCCCCGTGTTGTTTTTTTTTTGTTTTCTTCTTGTCCGTGCATGTAGAAATCAACAGGCTGAGGTAAAAAAAACAATTGTAGGTAAATCGGAAGGATTTCAATCATGATTGATTGTTACATGCTCAATCGTGAGGTAGTCGGAGGGGATCATGTGGTAAGTGATAATCACTTGTTGTAACCTGATATCTACTACACCAGGAGTTTTCAAAGTGTGGGGCGGGCCCCCCTTGGGGGGGCGCGATGCGATGCTGAGGGGGGCGCGTGTAACCCTGGGGAACATGCCTTTTTTTCCGCCGTACTACAATAAAGTGTAATAGCACATCCTTGTAAGTTGAACTATATCTTTTTTTGTTTCTTTATGTTAACAAGGATACGATGTTATACAGAGGTGTAGCTAGAACTATTTTATAGACAAATGCTGTTATTTATAGTTGCAGCGGAGAGTGGGTGGTGGGTTGGGGTGCGCGAAATGTTTTCTTCTTGCTAGGGAGCGGTGTAACAGAAAACGATTAGGAAGCACTGTACTACACGACACAAGTAGCTCGATTGAACATAAAATATAGTGCGCGATCACCATATTGTTGCAAAACTGAAAAAAATAAATCATACCAAGGCGAGAATCGTACAGTGCATGCCCAGCTTTACCAAAAGCTGCGTGCCCGGAAAGGCAAACATGCTAGATATCCTTTTTGATTCCACTTGCAGCCTCTGAGGCCAGATGATACACACTGAGAGAATCCGTCTCTGGAGTCCTCAATGTTAATCAACAATCTCTGAAATGCATACTTATGAGTTACAATCTACTCCCCACGTCTTCCCTTTTGGCAGCTTAAATTAAGTTGCAAATTTGACGGCAAATTAACTTCAGTGGGGACTGGAAGATGTCACCTTTATTAGCATTTTCCTCTCGCGCAAGTGTACACGAGGAATCAAACTAATTATTTTCGTATGGAAGCCTGAGTCGATTAAGCGCACGGAAAGAGGCGTGACACAGCAGGGCTGTCGGCTGATATCAAATTCCTGTGTCGACAAAAGCTGCGCATAATTGCTCAGTCAACCTTTATCACTGTGATCACAGAGCGGGCGAGTTAATGCACACTAGCATTAGCTGTGACATACAGTCACAATTCCAGTTGAGGTGGTGAAAATACAGGCTCACTCAGACACCACTGGGCGTTCTGGCGTGTCTGTGTAAACCGTAGGTGGAGGTGGAACCAACAGGCATCTCCCCACTTCATCATTGAGTAAATGGTATTGCAAACGTGAGCTGCGTCTTCACAGCTGCCTCATGGCGGGTGACATTGAAGCCCGGGCATGAACACATCACTCATCAAAGCGAATGAGGCGTTCCTTTGCTTCTGCTGCTGGTGCAGAGGAAAACAATGGGGTACCCCCCCCCACACACACACACACACCCACCTTCAAGCACACAGTTGAACACCTGGAAGGTATAGAGTGAACCCAGATCGGAATGAGAAAGGCAGGGTAGGGGGAAAAAAAATCTATTTGGCTTCATGCATCTCTCCCAGACAGACTGTGACCTTCCACTGTTTCATAATGGAAAGGAAATGGCAAGACCCCCGTGCCATAAAACAGCTCTGAGCGAGCACTAACAGTGGTCAGGCAATTAACCTGTCTTTAAACAAACAAGGGGCTTTCGGTTTAACAACAGGAACATACTTGAGACAGTTTATTTCTGCAGCTTTACACTCAAAAAGCCCACCATGGTTCTGGACTTAATCGGTCTTTAGCGGGCACTCCTCGGCTCGGCTGTGAGGTCTACGCAACTGCAAACTATGAGCTCCCAGAATGTGTTCAAACGCCAGAACAACAAAAAAAAAAGTGTTGGAGCTCTTAGTCAGAAAGTTAAAGAACCGAGCCCTCAAACGTGTTAAAGGCACTTCAAATCTTTTCATCGACAAAGGACGTTTGTCTTGGCATTCAAAAAAAAAAAGTAGAAAGAGACAGAGAGAATGAATCTAACGGTAAAATCGCGAATGCTTTCTTTTAATATGCAAGCACATCCTTGTGAAAGTTGAGGCACGGTTTGAACACAAAAGCGCCACTCTTTCCCCTTAACTATCCTCTTTTCTCTAAGTGGTACCAGACGTAAGTATTTCTTCATGTAGGCCGTTCGAAAGAGAGGCGAGCTGCTGTTCTTTATTTATTTAACAAAACGAGCTGTAAAAGCCAAACATTAGGTCATGGAATATTTTCACCCCGAAGAAATAAGTCAATGCCTTTCTATGAGACATCAAACCCAGTTCTAGTGCAGAATGTGAGCGAGTGAGGTTTTTTTTTTTTTTTTTTGTAAAGTCAAGTGGTGCTGTGGGATTTTTTTTTTTTTTTTTTCTCTGTTTTTTAAATACAACTTTTGAGCAGCGCTGCTCCACATGCGTTTCCAATTAGGAACTCTAAGCCAACATCCAAGTCTGGGCCCCATTCACCCCTTCTACGACTGACCAAGTCTGAGGAAATGTTAAACAGGCATCAGAACCATAACAGAGACAGCACATTTTCCAAAAGCATCACCGTTCTAAACAGTAATTAAGACCTCACAGAGAATTAATTATGTTGAGTGAAAACACCACATGAAATCTAAATAAAAGCAAGGAAGCATATTTTATCATAACTCGACACGTTCAAAGCTGAGGCGGTTGCACGCAGTGCATTTTCCCCCTTTGGTGAAACGCTACAAAGGCTGCTTACAGAGTAAAGACATAAAAAACGTCAATGGTGCTGATTTGTGGGGATCATAATGAGAATGCACGATTTACACTGAGCACTCTGAGTAGAATCTACTTCCCTGGGAGCAGCAATAACTCCCAATGAGTCTGCCTCTACTCAGACTTCAATCTAAGGGCCCCAAGGAGCAGTTGGAGGACTTTGATGTAATGTCTAAATGAATTGACCGAGCAGCCCTCCAGTGAACAACCACTATGTGCTCTTCCTTCACCCAGCACCGTGCACCGTGGCACCGGCCATCAACTCCACCAGTACTAAACTGTACTACACTTTAAAACCCGTTCTTAATCTTCACCCCGTCAAACTTTGTAGAATGGTATACATTTGATATTTCTGTGCTGTGAAGTATCCATACAGACGCTCTTGGATGTAGAAGACTGTAGGTGAGTAAAAGAATTGTTACTTCACTGCTCCACCAGGTGAGTCTTACTGTCAGACGCCCCCTCAGGGAACAGTGTTTGGTAGAGCCTGGGCAAACACTACAACGTCTCATGTTCTTCAATCAATGCTTATGCTGCAATGACAGACAAGAACCTCAACAGGCCAGTGTTTTTACATACATAGTCAAAATACTTTTACCAAAGTAAAAAAACAACTTTTTTTTAATCTGCATTTGTTGTTCAGCCTTGCTGTGGAGTGGGGCAAACTTTTTGACCCACAGGCCAAATACATGAGTATTTCTTCAACTAAGATAATTTAGAAGTAAAAGTCATGTACCAAGGCTAAAATGCTTCCAACATTGTGTACACTGTAATAAAGTATGGCAGATATGTAATACTCTTCTATTCCAGCGGGTGGCAGCAGAGGCTACGAATGCCTGTGAAAACAATAGCACTATTGCTACGCGACCGCGCAACAGTGACTGTAACAGCAAGTGACAGTGATGAAGAAGTTTTTGAGACAGGAAAATGCAAACGCCGAACAGAACCCTAGAAAAAATTCTGTCCCAGATGAAGGCCCTAGTCCAGGGCTGGGCAAACTAAGGCCCGGGGGCCACATGCGGCCCGTTGAGCCTTTTTATGCGGCCCGCCATCCCTGTCCAAATTAAATAATTTATTTTTATTATGATGAAACTTCCGACTTTTCCCTACAATGCCTGCGTTTCCCCAATAGATGACATAATAAAGGCTATTAGAAATGTAGTATTTTGGGTTGCCATTTACTTGCCATTTTTCTTAGCTTACACGAACACTCCATCTCTCTGCTCTTGACTCGGCCCCGTGTCCAATTTTAGGAGAAATTGTGGCCCGCAGGTCAAAAAGTTTGCCCACCCCTGCCCTAGTCTGAGTGGTCGACAAAAGAAAAAACTACTCTGTCAACGGTGAGCTGTTGAATTACTGTTGGCCAACTTACACCATTGATTTATCTAATTTAGCTCCTCTGTTCTCCTCAGGAAGTCTGACAAATTAACACATTTTAACAAAGCAATGTGTGTGTGTGTGTGGAGGTGGTAATATATTTACAATTGTTCAATCAAATTGTTTATATTGGAGTCTTGGTAAAAACTTTCAACTACATATTGATGTCAGATGAGCTTCTCAAGCTTGACTGCGATAAAAACCAAAAACAGAGAGAGACTGAGGGCTGTTGTTGAGGAAGAGCTCTGTGTTTGTCTTCCTACCATTCCTGCCAGGATATACAATTTGTGTTGATTGACACAGACCCAGGTTTCACACTAAGTGAGTATAAGTACAATTCCAAATTATATTACTAATTATATGTGTTATAAATACTGTGTTAAAATGTATTTTGGTTGGTGGTTGGTGGCTCAGGATATTGTAAACAATGTGCCGCGGCTCAAAAATGGTTGAAAATCACTGGTCTACCGGTTGAGCTCCAACGAAGTGATGGTAGATCCAGAGCAATAACATAAAAAAAAATCATAGCAATAAAAACTAGTAATGTAATGTAATTTTATTTCAAGATGCTAATCACTTTGCTAGAGTGAGAATAATATAGGTATTGAGTCAGACAGTATAAAATATGTTATATGTTAATGTAGTGTAAAATATCCAGCATATATAGGTAAATATATTTAGTTTTCAATGACTTTTCAGTCTAGGTAGATCACTGGAAAATCTTTGCAGGGAAAAAGGCATACGTTATTCACAATACAAGCATGTTATATCATTGCGACAACTTTGGCAGGCCATATTATAAATGAAAGAAGTGACTTCTGTTCACCAAGCCTGACTTGGCTTTAACCAGGGCAAACCTGTGATCAAGATTGGCTGTAAACTGGAGTTCTTCTATGTATAAACTCAACTTCTACTTCATTCTGACGCAAAGTATTTTAAGATATATCCGATAAATTAAACATTATTACAAATGTCTGACTGTCTTTAGTGAGACGAAACACAGCCGACTGCCGAGTACAGTTCACGTCACTGCAATGATGTATCTACTGAACCTCGGGACCTGGGCTTACTTGATTTAACCACTATTGACAAGAACCAAAATGGATTGAAAAAGGGAAAACAAATCCATGTCCAAGAACTGAAAAAAAAGCATATTGTGCAACCAATCCAAGAGAACTAACTGGGCTGCAGATGATTTGGATCAAACAGAGGGGCAGAGACAATTGTTAGATGAAAACAACACTTATCCATCTAAGCTCTCGCTTGTTCAATTCTCATTTGACTAAATCCCATTACCATTGATTCGGTATCCTTCTAAAGCCGCGGTTTAGGTTTTCCTTGATAGTGCAGAAAACTTAACTAGGACGTAGCAGCGGTGTTTAACCTATTACAGCCTCTGATGGAGCGACTGGGTTTTGGAGGAAAGTACGAGTTCTACAGGCGAAGCCATTGATCTTGCTGCACCCTGGGCTTTCCCAGCATGCGCAGCGCTTCCAGTGGAAATCCTCTGAACACCTCTCTCTCCTCCAGCGGTGTTGCTACTCCCAAGCAAACCTGCCCTGGATCGAGCATCTCATTTAGTCACTGGGCCCTTTGATGTGGATGCAGAACTGCGGTGCATATCATTGGTGTTTGAAGGTTTCTGCTTTCACAATACAGTGAGGTTTGAAGTTTCACATACTGCAGGAGCCACATTGTGATAATCTAGGAGCTGGATATGTATAATACATTTGACAAAAAAAAAAACAAAAAAAAAACACCTTCACCAGAGAATAAAAATGCAAGTCCGTGCACGGAGGTGTATATTGACTGAAAAGTGTTTGTCAGAGTGTTGAGAGTGGGACAGTTATCTTGAGCGTTTCACAATTGGCTCCACATCACCACCATGGAGGTGGGTGTAAATATCCAAATAAACAGAGCGGAGTACTATTTGACTGGGGTCTGCCATTATTAGACCAATTAAGTTGACAGAATGCTTCTCACATGGCACAGGGGCTATGACAGCTCTTTTTCCAAAAAAAGCACAGGAATAAGAATCTGATCTGATTTCCCGAAGGAGTTGACACACACCTTGGGGGCAGGTCCGTCACTGTCTGTTTCAATGAAACTTTGAGAAATCTATGTCAAGGGCTTGGCCCTAACTGAGGGACACCAAACCAAACCTGCAGTTTATGGTTGTGTAATGAGTAGGAAGGAATTTTTTGCACGTTTGTTATAGGACTCGGCTAAAAAAAAAAAAAAAAAAGCAGCTGTAACTGAGGACACGAAAGAAGGAAAATGTCCAAAAAAAATAACAGAGTTGGCAGCCAGTGTCTTGGAGTGACTGAAGTTGATACAAAAGCTTGTGATATTGATAATTAGAAAGTGTTTGTGTCGATGTGCAGTGCGATGCGTCTCTCTTCAGAGGATGTTTACTGTCTAAAGAATGGAAATGGTGGCAGCCTGAGGGCACTCCTGCTTTCTTCTCCCCTCGCTGCGTATCCATCTTGTGCTAAAGACACACAAACACCAGTGCACTTGTACAAACAGGAACTCCACACACCGTGCACACTGACATGTGCAAACAATACCACACATACACACACACACACACACACACACAGTGAAGAATAGTCGCCTTTACAAACATCAGCCTCTCAATTAGCATCTGCAGTTGTCTTTTTTTTTTCTCCTCCCTGCCAGCATTTATTTTTCAGCTGGATGCCGCTTTCTTCTTCTTCTGTTTATTATGAGCAGACCAAAGCCTTATCAGCTGCTAATCACTGCATGTCAAACTCACAGACCTGCTGCAGTCACTTAAAAAAAAAGTGGTGAATCTAGTGATTAATCAACTTTAGTTGCCATTTCACATTTGGACAATCACCAGTTACTCTTTAAAATATTCATGCGCTGTCCAACAGCCAATGAGGAGATCAGCATTTGTTTGATGTAATTTGTTGTGACATGTTAATTGCATCTCGTTGTAATTCTCCCTAATTGAGGTTTGATACGTCTGAGGAAATTAGGCCAGCTCCATAACACTGCAAATATTATGAATTCTCCCAGCCTCCTTCTTTCTCTGTGGCAGCCCTGATGAATTCACAACACCCAAATCTGTAATGTGTCAACTCGCTGTGCAGCTATGCTCCGTATTCCCAGGGCTGCCAGGCTGACAAATCTAAGGTTACAGGCATACCACAGTATATTCAAAACACATTCAGCCTCGCCGCAGTGGGCCAGGGAAAACTAACCTGAGCGATTTTCACTGAGTTCTGGGTTGAGCCACCGGCATGGTATTCCACGTTTTTCCTCTTTATGATTTCTTCAAACCTGTAAGTGAAAAAAAGAAGAAAACCAAAGATGACAATAAAATAAATTGCTATATAACGGCTAATGCCGTGCAAACACATAACAACACCCTTTTTAAGCCCACTTTGACGGTATTTAGACAAATATTTTGTTGATTTTAAGATGCTAATCATGCTAAAATATTCTTATTTTTTTACACTACATATTTTATGTTGAAAAAAGATGACAAAACTGGTTAAAGAATATGTCTTATTGGAGTATAAATGTAAGTAAAACATAAAATGGGTGCAGGGAAGCATGAAAGTCAACAACATGCCATAGTGACATTGTGATTCACACCACTGCACACAACGAAACGTGACCAAATGTAATGCATTTAACCCATCACAGTGCTTTGTACGCCATAATGGTAACTTGGCAGCAGGTGGATTTTAACCTGGAACCTTATAGTGTAATCACAGTAATAAAAACCTTAATGTTGTTTTTGTAATACTTTGCCTTTAGTTGCTGTACAACACTATCGTCTCTTTTCTAAAAAGATATTGTGCAGGAGACGCTGTTATTAATAACTCATGCATTTATCAAAAAACATTAAAATAACTTTCTCAGAGAAAAAACTACAGTTTCAAGACATTCTAATGATCCTCCTTGTCTGCTCAGAAACTGCCTAACTTTCCCTTGCTCTTTTTGTGTCTCTAAGGGTTTGGTGAGGAACAGAAAAACAGAAACAAACATGATTATCATACAGAAACAACACTGCCCTGAATGGTTGTTACTGTTGTTCTGCATCTGTCGCAGCATGTTTGCCTGAACCAGTTTGTTACAAGATGTGCGTGTGTGTCGATTAGGGTAGATATTATATGTTAGATATTTTATATATAGGTTTTTTTTCCATTGTCAATATTGTTTAAAGCTTTAGAGCTGCATCAATACTTCTGCATAAAAGGTTCCTCTGGACAGGGCCGGATTAACTATGTTGGGGCTAATTGAAGGGACGAGACCCTACAAATAGTGTTCCAATCATGGCAGGTGCATTGACACAAGTCCCTACAGAAGAAGATAATATTTTTTTCATCATGTTGACTGTTTGTCAATATAAATCAGTTCCAATGTTCTGAAGTATTTTCCTACCCATAATATTTTCCTACCAGTATTGAAAATTTATGGCCAAATCTGAAAATTTTCCGTCCCATAAAATGTTCCTACCCTCTGTTTTATCTGTCTAACACCTTTAAAAGAGAGAGTAGATAAATATTATTAGTGTAAATGTTATGAGTAAAGTCAGTATAAGTAGACTACTTCCAATAATATTGGTCACTTGACATCAGCAACCTGAGGGCCCCCTGGTGGCGAGGCCTGGGCTGCAGCCCCTTTAGCCCATTCTGTTAATTCAGCCTTGCCTCTGGGAAACAAACACTTAACTTTCTGCTCCACAGTTCCAAGGCAGGTGTACTAACCTCTACACTATGGAATCATCATATTTCTAAAATGTTCAGTGAAACGGTTACTCACTCTTATAGATTTTATTCCCTCACTTAAATTTTACTGTAAACATTTGGTGAATTTTGTAGTTTCCTTAAAATCTCTAAATGAAAGGAGCAGAGTTTCATATTCCTTATGCTATTATTTATTTCTTACATACGCCTCTTCATCTCAGTGTATGTTATTTGAACTGATGTTTGTTGCAATTGTTAAAACAACTGACGGCTTAATAAAAAATGTTTCTACCACAGCAATAAATATATGCAAAAAAAAACCCAAACAATATAAAATAATTAACATTTTAACAAAATGAGCTATAACAGTGAACAAAACAAGATGAATATTTAATAAGAGAAATAGATTAATTTGTTTTTATGGACGTGATGTTTCCTCTGAAAGTAGGAATTTACATTTTCCTGGTGTACAGAACCTCCTTATAGTCTGACACGGTGTTCGGGGAGCAATCATATCTGATGAAATGTTTGAAGTGCGAAACCATACGGCAGAGTCTGGGAATGACTGCAACAGACTAAACACAATGAGTCAAGGAAACAGAAATGGCACTGGGGAATAAGGAGTAAACAACCGCTGAGTTTTCAAACACAAACCAAAGGAACACTCTTGAGTCAAGGGAGACAAAAAAAAAAAACTGAAGGAGTTTCTATTATTTTTTTTTTCATTTTCTCTATCATGCTGCAGTTTCTAACATCAATAACTTTGTATGCATATGGATGGCGTGATGCAAAGCCGGTTTATGCCGCGAAACAGAGTCTTTATCAGGGGAGCTGTGAACATGAATAATATGTATTTTCTGCATCTCGCACAAACAGGGTCCCGGGGGTGCGTTGCTATATTAACATGTCCACTCTGCTACGGAAATTGACCTAACTGCAGTCGAGATGATCCGACACATTAGGAGGTCTTTGACTTTTCCTCCCCTCCGCTGTACATTGAAGACTGTCCTTTTCTAAGTGCATTTTCATCTCGGGTAACAAAGGAGAAAAAAACGGGTTGGGAAACATAAGGTGTTCCATACCATTCCCACTGGTGCGGTGTGCAGTTCAGCTCTTAAATTAGGTGAGTAGACTAAGAGAGTGCTAAGAGAGCTGGTGAGAAAATGCTTCTGGTATCCCAGGAGACATTTCTTATATAAAGGCTTATGCTTCCACTTTAGGGCTTAAACAAAAACACTTCCAGCCACAGTGTCAAACCATACATTGTTTTCTACGCTCCGAGTTATAGCATTAAGGAATTTCCTGCAATTTTAAACCACAGTTTAATTCAATTATTATCCTAATTTAAGTGGGACAAAGAATGTTCAGGGCAGCACAAGTTTTGAAGGAACGCTACTTCCTGTCTTGCAAAGGATTAGTTTGGATTGTTCTAAACTGTTCGGGACTGAGTTTTTTTTTTTTTTTATGTAAATCGATCATCTAACTTCCATCCACCTGCTGGCGGAAATGAAAAGCTGTGTGTAAATTATACGTGGTCTACAAACCTATGTCAGCCACAGGTGTACAACAGAGAATATAACTAGGCATGGCTGATTTTTGAGCTAGTGTGAAAGTAACTGTTACTGCTTCAAAGAGATTCTGCATATCATGTCTCAGGGCAAGAGATCCACTCAGGGCACAATATTCCAAATAAAAAAGGGGGAAAAAACTTCCATGCGAGTGTATAATACGCGAACCCAAGGAAAGAAATCCTCCCTGAGACACCTGTTATGTCCGTTTGACAAAGAGAATTTGGGCGCTGTGGCTGTTTATAGCATGAAGGTCTACAGAACCTAGCGAGGATTTGAGTGCGCCCCCCCCCTTCACTGAAAGTATTTGCTCCACCTTTGAGGGTTAGACAGCATGAGGCCCTTCTCCTGGACGCCTCGAAAATCCCATCCGAAATGGAGCAGCTGCCCGGAGACCTTTACACCCTCAAACATCATGTGATCCCTTAGTAGTGACACCGTAAACGGCCCCCTTGGCCATTTAGGGAGAGAAAATCCCTTTCCATCTACTGTAGCCTGTGTGCTCACTGCCACGGGGCGGGGGGGTGTCAGAGAAAGAGAGAAAATTGTTTTGAACAAAATGTCCTCAGCCTGTGACCTTCTCTTTCAAAACCTGGTCATGTTGCTGTTCAGCTATTCCAACTATGCAATGCATACTGCTAATGTATGATGTGATCTGTGTTATGCAACATGTACTTTTATTCATTCCACTGCCCATGACACTCTGGTTAAATGTTAAAGGTACAGTGCTGGTTTTTTTTTTTTCTTTTTTTTCACTTCACTCATTTAAATTGAAGCAATGTACTGAATTTATTTGCCTCTGATCGCATTCAAATCAAAGCAACAACTTTATATGAATGCAACCTTTATATCACAAGGACGGGAGAAATACCAAGGCTGCACAATTCAATTTAACACATTCAAACTGTTATGCAAGCCACTAAAGTCAGGGACATTGAGTTCTTTACATTCCTGGAGCTTGAGTCCCCACCGCTGATTTCCCATCAAGGAAAATATTAGCGCTTCCAACGAACTATGAGTGTTCTGTGACCTGAGTGACTCATGCGCTCCTCTGTCACCTCCCCAAAACGCCTGAGCGAGTAGATTATTTACACCAGGCAATAACTCAAGATTTGCTCTCTTTAGTCTCTTACACGAAGGGCAAGACGGGCCCATTTACCCAATCCCTCTCCATTCTACTTTGATGTTAGCCTATCTCAATAAGACCGGATGAGTGCCCTAAAATCCCCGTCGAGTGATTCCGCAGGAAGAACAAGTCTCTGTTAATCAATGGCTAGATTGGATCTGGATCTTTGGAGTGGTCTGCCTGAAAGTCCTCCCAAGTGTTTGAGTGTGCACCGGGGTAATTCATCGCTAATGATCACCGTGGCACCCACTGCGGCCGTCCTCATTTAATTGCCTCGTTCACGTTAAACCAGCTTACAAATCACAAGGACAGGCAGGGAAACATGATCAAATGGTGCCTATCACTAATCAGGCGAGGGCAGAGGGAAGACGGGAGAGGAATGTGCAGCTCCCCCTGGGGAATTGGCAGAAGTAGGGCTCAACAGGAACAGTAAATTGTCTCCACCTCGGCTCCAGCAGGCAGGTACATTTAAACAGGCAGACCCATCTTTCTCTTTCTCCCTGACAGAAGCAGCGAGGGGGCCAGCACAACTAAAGGTTTGGTGAGCCCAGTTTCAACACTGGCGTCCAGAGTGGAGACAGGTCCCTCATTGATTAGCTTCCCTAGTCAGTGTGTCCACCCTGCACTCTGTTTCCTTAGTAATCTGGAGGCAATACAGGTCCTGATGCATGGTAATTGTTTCCACAGGTCAGGTGTAAAAGAAAAAAAACAGTTTGAGGAAGTGATGAGAAAGGGGGACAGAGAAGGTGAGGGATGTTGTTGTCCCACCTCCCTCCCCAATTATATTGTTTGTCAAACCCTTCACAAAGGGTTATGCAGTTTATCTGTTTAAAATCAATACGCTTGTCTCACTGTGAAAGCTCGTCCCGACACAAGACAGACTCATTAATTATTCTGTTCTGCGCGCTGCCGCCGAGCCGCTCAAGGTTGAGCCTTATCTTTTCTTATTTCCAATCAATAATTATCGTCCAACATGCTCTCCTTCAGAAAAAAAAGATGTGCTTTTCATTCAATGCCTGTAAAGTCCCCTACTCTTCCTTACACACACATACATACACCCCCGTTCTGTCTCTGTGTAGCAACTGGTGTGGAATGCAGAATGAATAGGACATTCTTATCAGAGCAACATTAAAGCAGTGGGGGATTAGATGGCAATGAATAAGGCACATGAAAGTACTGAACACAAATGAGTACTGATTCACACATTGAGCGAAACTGTACGTTTCTGTCCTCTGACATCCTCTAATAGACCGCAGCAGTTGGATGAATGTTGACTTGGACAAAAGCCGTGCAGCATTACCATCACAGAGGTTATCTCCATCTATTTAGGTTCATCCCTTTCAGAATAAGGGTCTCAGGTCACAAAACACATGTCACAGCTTTTTGAGATTAGTCTTCTTTTCATCACACCAAATAATAAATAGAAATAGTGTGTTTCCACTAACCAGAAGAATGTCTGCAATAAAAATGACAATTCGAAAGTGGTGTTAGTTTGTCGTAATTCTTTGATTCAAGGCATTCTAGCAAATGTATAAAGTTTAGAATCAATTTGGTCTACTGTAGAAGACTACAGGGAGATGTTTCGTGTAATAGTAAAAAGTAAAGTGGCACCATGGAGGCAGCCATGTTGGTGGACTGTTGTCATCAATCAGCTACTGGATTGGTCCGGCACAATCACATGTTCACATAATCACTAAAGAAGCTAGTTCTCCCAAAAATGCCAAAAATTGCCTTTTGTTTTGTTTATTTTTTTTTATTTTTTTTTTTTTTGCAGTAGGCTTAATATTAGGGTTGGCTGGTATCGGTTTTTCCACCGATATTCAAAATCTTATGCTGTCTCAGCAAATATGGGGTACTGAGTCAGTACTACTGACACTTTGACCGGTATGTAATTAATGATGTCATTTAAAGAGACAACAACAATCATCGTTGCTACAGTTAACGTCTGTGGTCTGGAGTTTTTTGTGGATAGAAATTTGTAATTCTAAAAGACTGCAAGGAGCTGGTCATGTGAGGGTGGAGGGGTAAGATTTTAACACTTTATAATCAGGCGTTTTCATGCAGCAAAGTTAGGAATAACAACACAAAATGGACTAAGTGAAAAAGCAGCAGCAGCTCTCATTAAAGAGGTCTTTTTACTCTTAGACTGCAGCTGTTTCTATCTGTACCCATTTATATTGATTGTGAGGGCTGAATGAGCCTGGTTTATAATGTTAATCAATGTTTTCTTCTGTCCAACACTAGACATTTCTTGTTTACATTAAATGCTGCACAATTTTTCACTTTTCTATAACTTATATTGAAGTAGTGTTATTTATAGGGTGCCTCTAGTCTGGTATCACACTAATTCAGGGGAAATCACCTGTATATATTAATATTGGTTCTTACCGGTATTGGGAATGAAGCGTTTAGGCAATATCAGTTAATATCGGTTTCGGTAAATGTCGGACAAAATCAGACATCCCTACTTAATAAAACACCCTAAAACATCAGATTGTGTAGTTTTCACCTAACAGCCTACCCTGTGTGAACATGCATCCCTTCAATAATCGGCCCATCCAAATGCACTGGCAGCAGTCGACATTAAGTACTGCTTAATTAGGCCGCAGTGGAGGGCTAGGCAACAGGGTCAAAATCTGGTCACAGAGGATGAGTTCATATCATTTCGGCGAAAATGTCACAGGTTTTTGGCTTTCGCGCAGCAGAGGGTGGCAGTGTTTGTCACTCTGTACCGTGTGGCTGTGGGAGAAGGAGTGTGAGTGTATGTTTGTGTGAGGATATCAAGGAGAGAGAGGGAGGGAGAGAGAGAGGGAGAGACATAGGGACGCAACAGAGAAGGAGGGAGTGTGTAAGCAAGGCTGAGGCTTCTGGTGTTCCCGCGAGGACTGAGATTTGAAGCCCAGGCACAAAGCCTTTGAGACATTCTCCTTATCTTGGAGGTTGATACCGGGATCTTGGTGATTCCGAGTGCTCCATGTGAATAATTCCACCAACACCCCCTACTGTGGGGACCATATGGCCCAGTGTGAACTTTAAATACACAGGGAGTGTCGCCGCTCACCAGTGAGGCCTCCCCTCTCTACCCCCGCACAGGCTTGTTGTGCAGAAATGATCAGCACAGACAGTATACTAACTAGCCTACATGGATATGGGCTGATAGCATCAGTGGCTCTTCTGTGTGGCTGCCGGGGGAATAAAGAATGACTAAAAATAGCCCTGAGTGTGCTTTTCTGAACTGAACATGCTGCATATGCGCTGCTGCTGCTGCCTAAGACACCCACATTTTAATTAGAAAATGCTCTTTAAAAAGGGGGGAGAGAAAGGGTGGGGAGGGGAGGAAAGAGGAACGATGGGACGCCCACATGCACAGAGATGTGGACGGCGTTTGTTCCACCCCCTTTAACTCTGATGTTTCCGTTTGGCACCACCTGCTGGCAGCCGCCTCCAAACAACAGGGACACATTAGCAGCACCAACAAGGACGAGCCTTCGTTTAGATTGCATCAGCCATCTCTTATGATGCAGCGTGTACTGTGTGCTTTAACTGCCAAGAGGCTTGCGCTACTTCAGGAAGAAATGAGAGGCTTTATTTCTCCGTTTATTCATTTGAGGAGCTCTTTTTTCTTTTTGTTTAATATTTTAACTGGTCTAGATGCACATTCTTTACACTTGACTACAGCTGCGGTGAATGCACCAGATTCCTGCAACCGCCTCTAATGTTTGAAATCATGCATATCAATAAAACATCAACAGCAGTGCAGCTGGCAGATGAACATGTTTCTGATGTCTCAATTACCAGCTGAGTGCCATTAATCTCTGCTCTCTCTCTCCCTCTCTGTCTGTTTCTTTCTCAATCCGGCCGAGGGGTAGGCTTATAGATTCAGGCCAGTGACCTATGTTTTTAACAATGGGGCTGTGGGGTTAATGTGCCCCTGTCTCACCCCTGTTTCCATGACTGAGGCGAGTTTAAAGCACTGTAGTGCCTATTTCAGCTCTGTCAACATACAAGAGCAATAGGAAGGTTTGGGGGCCAGTAATGTGTCTGCACACTCAATCAAGCATGAGTGCATCCGGTGAAGTGTTACCATGGCAGGCGCATGCAGCTTCTGCACGCATGTTTGCATGCGAGCACATATACACAAACACACAGCTTCTTTTCCCTGACACACCGGGAAATCTCAGCTGGGGGTTTTCTAACACTTACGATCCGCTTCGTTATATATTAAAACCATAAAAATAAAAACCAGGGGGGGGTTGGGAGGAGGAAGAAGAGGAGGAGGAAGAAGAAGGGGTAAGAGAGTCAAGTGTGTTTACAGAGCAGAATCTATCACACGCACACCCAGGAGCCAGAGTGTTTAGCATGTACTCAGTGAGAGAGGCCTTTGTTGTTTTACGCCCAGTAAGCAGATTGAGATTCACGACGACAACAACAGCAGCAGCAGCAGCAGCAGCAGCAGGGTGTGTGTGAGATGTACACAGACAGTGGGGTGTGCGAGTGGAGAGTTACCTCCACTGATCTCCCGTGTTGTGTGATGATGCGCGCGTGTGATGTGCGTCTCAATCTAGTGCTGATCCCCCTGAGTCAGCCCTGTCAGTGATATCAGCCTCCCACCCTCCTCACTCACTTCCTCCTTCTTCCCATCCTTCCTTCCTTCCTTCGTCCATTCTCCTCTCTTTTCATCCACCATCGCGAATGCTAATAACAGCCAACCACTAACGGTGCATCCCTGAATTATTCATGCAGCGGAGGGTCACACGGCATAATGAGGAGTTTACTCTCATTCTGGATGTGATTGTGACGCTGCTAATCTGCATTTAGCACAGTAAAAGAGGGAGAGGGAGAAAGGGAGAAGGAGGCATGTGGAGGAAGAGGGAGGGAGGAGGCTTGATGAACTTAATTGCTGTGAGCAAACAACCTCTGAAAAGAGTCGCGCCATCATCCAGAGATGAGAAGGTAAACAATTAATTATCATCGGACAGAGGGAGCCATTAAACAAATGTTTGAGCAAGAGTAATATTCACAAGCCAGCTGATTCCCACCTCCCTCCCGCCCCAACACCTACCCACGCCTGAGGTGACAATACACTTTCAATAAGAGTGACTCAATGGTTTGACACTAATAATCATTGAGCTCCAATATGACACAGTAAGCGAGCCCAGGAGGTGTTTTCAGAGGACGGTGCTTTATCCAATGTTGTGTGTTCCGACAAAAGAAGCCGTAATGCCTGGTTATCCCGAAATAAAATGTCTATTTGCCCACATTATAATCTCCTGCAGAAGGAGGCGTGTTTTCATTATGTTGACATGATGTTTCCTTTGGAGACGCTGAGAGGTGGGAACAGCAGGCTACTGTTGCCTCCTGCTGGCAACAAGGGGTACAATCCCCGTTTAATGCTGGCGAATGATAACGCTAAAAAATAACAATAACAATTAAAAAAAAAAAATCAAGAAAAAAAAAGAGAGAGGGTCATCAGGGTCAAACAAGAAAACTACTAGTTAAAGTCGCAAAAAATATTATTAATGTAAAACACATAAAAACAAAATAGGCACTTTCACTAAAACTAAATTGGGAAATTAATTTGTTATTTATGGAGGTTAGTGTGCAAAACATCATTCATTGCTTTAAATGCCAATGTGACTTCCCGGTATTATCAAGGTTATATAAATATTAAGATCAACAGCCCTGGACGTTCTCTACCACATGATGGCAGCAGTGGCAAGAAATGTATGATAAGTATTAATGTGCAGAGTTGAAGGGAAGAACACTTTTCAGAGAGCTCTCGATGGTAATGGTGTCTCACACAGAGACACAGGAGACTACCTCTGGAAAAAAAAAATACTTTCAAGCTCACTGACTAGCCAATTGAAACAGGAAACGAATTTTACGCAAGTATCAGAATTATTAACTAAATAAATAATAATAAAAATGCCAATTTCCGTCCAACTTCACAAAATTAGTTTCATTGTCTTAAGTCTTTCTATAGTTATTGCAGTGAATCATGGGAAATACAGAAGGAGGTCAAGAGTCTCCAGCAGGAAATGAACCAGCAACTTTGCGGTTGCATGGTATGTGTTTGAATCAAACCACCAAAAGGACTGTGAAGAAGTTTGTCTTAGGCGGTCAGTTCTTTTATTTTGTTTTTGTTTTTTTTTTGTTTTGTTTTTTTTGGGGGGGCGGGAGGTCAGAGAATTGCGTTCAACTGTATGCATCAACAAATAGTGAAATTACATACAATATAAGTAGTATCAGTGAAAAACAACAAGGTTTTGATGTTTAAAAATATGTCTGGAGGCGTCAAAGACAGAGCAGTGACTTTTTGAGAAAAGAAACTGAATAAATAAATTGGTCCCCAGTCAGTACTCTGTTCTTGATGGTTTCTGTTGTACAGCAGGCAATTTCTCAGCCACAACAGGATTATACAAGCTCTGCTGTGACTAGATAATTGAATTAAGGCATGGCCACAGTGCACTGCATCCAATGATCTCTGCCTCACCAGGGTGATGCCAGAGAGAAATGAATCACGTTACACTTTGTTCTCTCATAAGCACAACAATGGTGTTTGCCGCCAACGCCGCTCCTAAGTCCACTGTGGCATTTTCACTAATGATGTTATTTGCCACAACACTTCAGCCGTGTTCTTCTTCATCCACGGATCAGTGACCTTGTGAACGACTTCCTCGCACTTCAACCACTGCAATGTATTCAGTGTTGCCCGGAGAAATAAAAAAATACTGAAAAAATATCATATTGTTACATCTACAACACACAACAAGTGCAACGGTTATTAGAGACACGTCACATGAAATGTTGTGATTTGTTGACGTGACTGACAAAATATTACTTCCTAAGTGCAGCTGCGTGGGAGGCATTGGTAGACACGCAGTCATGAAGATGCATGCAAAATTGTGTTAGGAATTTGACCACCAAAGCTGCATGTTAATCCTGCCCCTGACCTTGCGTATGTGTAATGTGAAGGGAACCGTGTCTGTTAGGCCAGCGATAACGCTGCTGCCTTTGTGGTGCAGGAAAACAACAGTGCTGATGTTGCTGCTTTGTACCACTGCCGCCGCCCAAGGTCACACATGTCCCTTTGTCCAGTAACTAGACCTGACAAGTCATTCACTGTGGGGCACAGAGAATCTGATGTACAGACGTACACTATAGACTCAGCTAAGCTGTGTTCCTCCTTCGTCCACCAATCTGTAATTACAATTGCAGACATACCAGTCAAACCCAGGAAGTTTTAGGCCAGTAAATGTGTCTACAGTGAGTTTGGAAGACAGTAACTTCCTTGTCCTTAGTGAATCACTAAGTTGATCTATCTATAGATAAAGGAGAATATGAATAAGAGAGAAGAACCTACAGGATCTTTACGATTAAAAAGACGAGATCTTTGAAGTGGATGAGGTAATGTTGTAACTAAGTAACACAATTAAGCAGAAGTATAATTTACTTCTTATATATACACATATATACACATATATATATATATATATATATATATACACATATATATACATATATATACATATATATACACATATATAAACATATATATATACATATATACATATACATATATATACACATATATATGTGTGTATATATATATATATATATATATATATATATATAGAGC
>JAFBJS010001342.1:101493-142808 GCA_016785265.1 Paraplagusia blochii | reverse complement strand
ACACACACACACACACACACACACACACACACACACACACACACACACACACACACACACACACACACACACACACACACACACACACACACACACGTCATAACAAATTGCTGGAAATCGGGTTATACGTTTAGACCACAGAGTTGTGATTCCAACTTGTAAAGCAGCCTGCCAATGAAACAATCCAATGCCCTCACCCTCTCCCGAAATACGACTACATAAGTGGCCCCAATATCAAGCAGATAGCAACGTGTGTAACACGCATATAACGGATAAAGTGTAAATGTGTGAATGACAAGGACAAAACACAAGATCAAAACTTGGAGAACTGTGTGATGTGGAGTCATAATTTAATGTAATGCTATATAGTTATTATATGAAGAGAGTCATATATTTTGGTTAATACTGATTGTAGTTCTGATCATTTACAGCCCATTCTACAGAACAGATCCTTTACCCCTGATCTGGACACAATTGTAGTGTTGGTACAATCATGGTATTCAAAATGTGAACAAATGTGTGTATGTATGTATGTATGTGTATGTATGTATGTATGTATTGTATTTTTATTTTAAGTATTATTTGTATTTGATCTGATTGTTTATGTTTTTGAAACATAAAAATACATATATATATCCTATACTGTATAAACAAATATTTGATGATAATATTTGAGATTATGCAAAATTTAAAAGCCAATTTTTTTCACCACTCTTTGATCCTTACAATATTTTAATCCAGTCATGAGCCAGATTTGATGATTTGGTGCACCAGATTCAGCCTGTGGACCACAATTTGATAATCACTGCACTGCTGTATAAACCGAAATCAGTTAATAGACTGATAGTTTTATAGTTTTAATAGTTAAAACTGAATAGTTTTAAACCTCAACTGTAACTTAGATATCTCTGCTTAAACAGTATCGGTTTACACATAATGCTTTTTTCCTTTTATTTTCTATTTTTGGATGTTATGTTTGGTGAGAATCAAATAAAGATGTATGTACACTCCCTAGTTAGATGAAGAATTAAACTAAAATGTAGCTATAGGTAACAGTTTATTCAGAGAGATCCCAGTCTATAGCAGTGCTTCTCAATCATTTTCGGTTACACCCCCCCCAACAAGAACAAAATAATTTGCGCCCCCTATAAACTAGTTCTAGGTACACCTCTGCGTAACATCGTATCCTTGTTAACATAAAGAAAACAAAAAGAAAGAGATATAGTTCAACTTTGTAGTACGGCAGAAAAAAAGCATGATCCCCAGGGTCACACGCGCCCCCCTCGGCATTGCACTGCGCCCCCCCAGGGGGGCCCGCCCCACACTTTGAGAAGCACTGGTCTATAGTAACTAATTCAGGACGGGGAAAATGTAGGCGTGTCGCGTTCTGCAACGTCTGTTTGCAGGGGTCAAATTTATGACTGGGCTATTTTAGGCACACAGCCTACACTGTCCAGAGGATAGTAGTGGGTCTGAATAACCAGCATGGTCCTTATTTGGTCGCAAATAATCTCACACTTTGCATTACATTAGCAGCACGTGGTGCTCTTGTGTAGCTGTGACTTACAAGGGTTTGTGTTTGTCTTCAGCTAGGATCTGGTCGTTGGGCTTTAGGCCAAACCTTAAAAAAATGATACACAAAGTTCAGAAATTCTGTTTGGTTAAGTTATAAAGGTATCTAAAATGAATCTTTAGCTTACTTGTCAAGGAAATCCTTATCCACAACAGCTGAGATGTCAAGCAAGGGATTTCCCATCCCAAAAAGAGTGTTTTCACTGTGAGGAAACAAAAACAGATTAAGATGGAACCAAGCAACTGACTGGATTATGTAATGAAGAATTATGAAGATTCCATGATTCACATTCCCGCCGGCATTGGCACTAAACAGCACGTGGCTGTAAATAAAAGACACCAGGATATGTAGCTACTGAGATGTAGTCCAAATAGCCTCATCAACTCATATCTATGGTGTTGAGTAATGATCAGCTGTCAGTGGTTCACAAGAAAAATAACATAAAATGTTGGAATAGCACCAAGCTCAATAGGCTTTAGACTCGTTTAATACATGCATGGAGATACAAAACCCGATTTATGGAGACGTCTGTGGTTATTTAAGTGGTCAAAGGGGTCAAAGTCTACAACCTGGCAGTTTTCCTACACCACTTTCACTAATATTTTTGAAGCAAATTACTACTACGAGGTAGTTCTATCAATGTTGGTCACTTTAACTGCAATATATGCAATAAAAGGCACAATTGTCAACAGCTTTCAATTAACACTACCTAAACAGTAAAACTATAAATACGACCGTCTACAGCTATTACAATAAAACTTTGGGAAAATTAGGAGGTGTTTTGATTCTTACCTTGCACCAGGCATGATGGCAGAAAAAAAAAATCACAGCTATAGCAGTACTTCAAAAATTAAATGATCAACACCTTCCTCCTCTGTCAAAGCAACGTGCGTTTAGACTACAGGAACTGAACCTAAATTTTAGCAAACACTCATTGGCTAATAAAAGGAGTAGGCGGAGCGTGTCTGTTCGAGTCCTGTGATACGCTACATATGTTCCCAGCGTGCAGTGGTTCAAATGCTGCGTTCAAAGTCATTAAGAAATCGGTTATACAACTATCTCCAAGTGGAATTCATAAAAAAATGAGTTATTAATTTAGGGGTAACATTTATATATATTTAAAAACAAACCATGTATTTAATTGTGTCCATATTTTTGTGGAAATGAAGCGGATAGCTATTTTATTGTTACTTCCTCCTCTACGTTCTAATGACTTTCCCGTACGTCCGGTGAACGTCGCATTGTTCACAATATGCATAACAAGGCTGCGGTTTTCCAGATGTCAGCCCTGTAAACGTTAGATTAAAGCGTAATTTCTTAATACAACAACGGATATTTACATCAAGTCAACTGCCATTTACAGATATGTACGGCTGGCATTAGCTAAGACTCCGGGAGATAAACACGCGCCGTTAGCTACATTTAGCACAGTGAAAACCTAACAACCTGTAACCTTAGCAGTACTTGTGTATAGCAGTTTCATTTTTACGTCCACGCTGCCTTAACAGACTAGTGAACACAGGTCGACAGATCACCTCACACAATGGTAAAAAATAACCGCAGTGTTTCGACAAACACCGAATGCTAATCCACGGTTATTACCTTAACGCTAATTTCTTCGAGGTTTTCATGTTACCGTCCTCTCCAGACAGTCTCTAAAGCAGCAGCGGCAGAAGCGACAAGTCGTTGTGATGATGTAAAGGCCTAAGAGCCCCGGTCCACAGACAGGAGAATAGAAAATAGCCGCGGCTTCCCTCCACACTCGGTGCTGATGGTGATGGTTGTGGTGAGGACGGTAATCATGGAGAAACTGCTCAGTACGATATGCAGCTCCAGAAAAAAATTAGCTTGAACTGCTTATCTTTGCCAGCCTTCCAATTTCTGTTAGATAAAGATTAACCTATGAGTGTAAGCCTGCAGGGTCACATATACAGTATAACCGTAGATTGCCTTCAATGGGATGAAACATCAGATTCCATCGAGCCATAAACCTTTTAGTACTAGAACCAATGTTTATGACATCATGCATGAGATTCTTTGCTGGCTTTATTTGCATCTTCTTTGGAATACGATTTATTTCGTCACCAACAATAAATTAATATGAATTAAAGGAATTTAAACAACAACGGTAACAATAATAATACTGTATTTTGTGCTCCAATTGTTCCTCTGCGATGAGGAGCTGGTCTTGTTACACTCATTTAAACTATCTATTCTCCTGACCGGACCTGTCGGTGGTCACTGTAGGGCAAACTATCCACTTTTTGAGTTTCTTGGAATTGCTCAAACCGACCGATAGATGTCATTGTTGGCCAAGTTCTAACACAAGGCAATATTGAATCGGCAGTTATATGTTTGCAACCGGCGGTGGTGACCTAAAGGAAGTGGGACTTGGGTCAACAAGGCCTCAGGTTCCAATCCACCAGCTGACAGGTTGTCACTGAGGTGCTGTGTGAATTGGGTGGCAGCTGTGGAGACTGTTGCGCCTGTGAGCCACATATGCACAGACGTCAAAATGGTTCCACAAACTGCTGCTGCTGTGGTTGAAGGTTTTTGTTCCATTCAACCAGAAACACAACTGACATGGCTCTTTCAGTCAACTGATCTCTAGTCTCAAGACAGTTGATTGGTCAACCGATGCACTCTGGATGGGTTGAAACCAAGGCTTGCAGCCACAGTGGCCCCTATTGGTACCAACAGTAAAGAGGATAAAGATGAACAAATAAACGTTTGCAACCAAAAAAAATTATGAAACCATCTAATGTCCTTAAAATACATGCATTCATAGAATTCATTTCATTTAAACAATTTATTGACGGAGAAGGAAGAAAACATAGGGGCAGTGAGTTGCTGCAACTGTGAGCAAAGAAATATATATATAAAAATACTATAAAATAGTTTGTCTCAACAAGAAAGTTATTAAATTCTTATTATTACAAAACAATAACAAAGATATTAACCTACTTTGCAAAAAGAATTTCCAAAACCTAGGTCATCAGTGTTCTTTGAATTACAGTAAATGATACTTGGTACAATTTTTCGATGATAGAGGTGCATTTAATACTAAGCTGTAAGGAAGGTGAAACAACACAATGACAGTCTCAATATGGTCACATTAAACCAAACCCGTCACCTTGTAGTGGTGGTAAAGATGTTTGTTTTTTTTTTTCTTTTAACATTAGTCTAAATATCAAACCCTTATGTTAATCCACAGAGCCTTCAAAACTGACGGACCCTCTTTGGCAGAACCATAAAGAAAATTATTTTTTTTAAATATGTCAAACAAAACTCTGTGTTTTTTTCTATCCTGTGATAATAAGAAATGGTGTAAACAAATATAATTGTATATTACATACTGTGTGTGCTGTGTACGTTTGTACTGAGCCGTTCTGTTCAATGGGGATGAAGGCATGACAATAACTTGTCAGTACAAATATATAAAAAAAAATGTCTCGAGAAAAAGTGTTTTTTAAATTTACCTTCCACCTTACATAATATGAAATCAGAACTCCAATCAAAATATATATATTTCTGGGATTTGTCAAATAATACTTAAACACTTTAGAAAAAAAAATGACATTCCCAGTAAGATTGTGACCCACAATTGGTTCTAACAGCCATTTACATTCTAATAGAACAGCAACTGTTACAGACAGGACATGGGACTAACAGACAAACCCACATTAAAGTGAAGGATGCATACTGTAGCTCTAATTAGGTATACATCTGTCCATACAATGTCCCTCCCAGACAGCTGGACAGGACCAGCATGGGGCAAAAAGACTGTGGCTCTCCCTTTTACTGGTACCAGGGTGTCTTCCTGACCCAGTGGAGGGTGAAGCCTGCATCAGTTCGGATCTTGATGGAAGCTGCCTCAGCCTCCCTGACTGTCTCTTTCACAGACTGCATCAGGTTCTGAGCATTGTGGACCAACATCTCGGTTGCCTGAAAGGAAAAGGGAAGCAATTCAATCTCAGCTGTGACAGCAAAAATTAACTTCATCATTGCAGCCATGGCGTAGACCAGTGTTCCCCAACCACTGGGCTGAAGACCGGTACTGGTCCAAGGGTGAATTGGTGCTGCAGAGAAATAATGTTTCCTTTTGGCCCCATCTGTCTATTACTTACATTTGATCCATGCCCATATCAACAAAAGAACTGACCAATAGAATGGCTAGGATTCCATCATCAACTATATTTGATTAGGAAATATTTTCTCAGTGAAGACAACAACAATAAACTCAAAATGATGCAGAGTCACTGATACGAGATTCTAACTTTTTATACTGGTCTGGTAGCAGAAAATTATAGGCTGTGTGCACTTGAGAAATTCCTGTTGTGCCCTTGCACAGATAATTCAGGTAGGAATATTTTATAAGTAGGAAAATATTCCAGAACCATGGAAATTACATTTTGTTAAGGGCTATTTATCTGCCACAGCAACCGGTCTGTGAAATAGTACAAGACATTTAACCGGTCCATTGTGTAAAACTGGTTTCACTGCTCACCTGCTCTGACTCCTCTTCGCTGATGTTGGTACGGCCCAACATAGTGGCTTTGACTGTGGAAAGGATTTTGAGCTGAGTGCTGATGGTGGGAATGCGTTCACACACCTGCAACAAGAGGAGGAAGTCAGCAGAGAGCGATAACAGAGCTGTTCTCTAGCCACCTGACAGAGACACTGACCTGGAGCAGGTTTGTCCGGATTCTCTTGTCAGTGCACTGCTTGGCCACTTCCTTTGCCAGCCTTGTGACCTCATCAGAGGCCTTAGCGATGTCCTTGGCGCACTGGATGAGAGCGCGCTTGTTTCCGCTGCCTCCACGCACCAGGCGTGACATCTCAGCCATGAGCAAGGCCATTCGTTTGGCAGCACCAATGATGTCATTTCCCTTAATAACAGATCAGGAACAAAGTTAAAAGAATTCTAAGTTAAATCCAAGCTAAAAAAAAAAAATAGGTCAAGGCTTCATCTCACTTTGCTAGACCACTTGCGGGCTTCATCGTGGAGCTGCCTGGCAGCCACCATCATAGGTTCGTTAACCATATCACCGGCCTTCTGCTCAGGGAACTCCTCATCTTTCTCCTCAGGAGGAGGAGGCCTGGGAGGAGGAACCTCACCTTCAGGAAGCGGAGGCTTGGGTGGTGCCGCTTCATCATTCAGCTGTGAGAACATGAAAAGTAGTTCAGATGTGCAGAAAGATACATGACAAAAAAACTAAATCAAAGAAATATTTATGTTACACTGAGCTGATCCAGTTCTGGAGGAGGTGGTGGGAAGTCTGGTTCTTGTGGCTGGAAGGCCTCTCTGACCTTGGCAACAGCACCAAGGATCCTGTAACCAGAGTCCAGGAAGCCCTTTTGGAGATCTGGCAATTCATTCAAACGCACAAAGATGAGTGGAATGACTTGAATATGTATCAATGATCTAAATCACGGCTGTCAATGTCTTACTTTGATCCTGGATATTTCCAGCCACTGCCTTAGCGTTCATCACCATGGGAGAAATAGTCTGGCTCAGTTCATCAGACGCAGCCTTCACCATCTCCCTGAATTTAGGGTCCTCAGAATTTTCCACCTCTCTCTTGGCCACCAGTAGAATACGGTTGGCTCGGCGCGCAATGCTGGTGGCACCAGCGACCAGCATTTGAGGTTGATGGTTGGACATGGCTACCTGACACTTGTCCAAGTCCTTCTTGATGGCCTCCTCAGAGGCATCCAGGAGAGATTTGGTGTCAATGGCCTCATCCACCAATCCTAAACATTTGGTGTGTGTTAACAGGGGGAATTCCAGTCACAGGTTTATTATATATAACTCTAGTGTCACCTGTCATTTTTTCCACGTTGTCAATCCACCGATTCTTCATTTTTTCAAAGTGATAATACGCAGTTTGGTTGCCAGGGTTTCTCAGCAGGATACGAGCTGCTGAAACCACCTAAAAATCCAACAACAGTCATTGAGGTGCTTACTTTATCAGTCAACTCTGACAGCTGCAGTTTGTTCAATATTGAAGTAGCTAATACATAAAAGTTACACTTTTTGCTTTGTGTGAACATGACAAACAAAAATCCATAATCAAGACAGTAAAATGAAGAGCTAATGTGACTGACTAATGAGACTAATGTGTTAATGTAACTTAGAGTTTATTTCCTAATTGTATTTGTTTTGTTCACTGTTTCGTTGAAAAAAAAGTTGCAAAAAATGTTTTTATTTATGATTATACTTAGCAATCAAATCCCAGTGAGCAGTTGTACGTTGCAGAAAAACACACGGACAGCGTGAGTGACACTGAAGAATCACCAGTGTGTAACATACTTGTGGTGTTAAGTCTCTTGTTGACTTGACAGCAGCCTGGATGCCCTCCACTGTGCTCTTATTGGCTGTGCCAACAGCAGCAGCCTTCTCTGCAGTGGCGCCGAGCCTGTTGGCGTGGTTCTCAAAGTTTCCAGCTCTCTCCTCAAAGACCTGGACACAGACACAGAGAGTTAGATAGAACTTAATAAATCCCTTGGGAGTATGCTTTTAATGGGAAATTATGGGAAATAGATAGGACATCCAATTTAAATGTAGATAAAAAATACAAGCTAAAAAAAGACTATGCTAGCGCAGTGACATCATAGAGGAAAAGAATGACTCGATCACTGACCTCATCCCTGTTGGGGGCGTTTAGAGGGGCAGTAGCAGCCACTGCCAGTAATTTGATGGGGGTGGTGGTGTCACTGAAGATGTCAGACACTTCCTGAGTCATGGCCTCCTGCATCTTTCCTTTCAGGTCCTGGGAAGATGAAAAAAGGGTGTTAAAGCTGATCAGCACATATGCTTAGACTGAGATGAGTCACAACAACGTCCAGTATTCAATGCTGAAGCTACATGGTAATTCTACAGTGCAAAAATATAATGATGTTCAGTCAAACAGTAAACAGTATGTTTCATTTCTAAATTAATCTTTTGCTCTCAATTATGACTAGAATATCTTCAATCCTACAAATAAAAACATCCAGCAGAGGGAACTCTTTTAATGGCAGAACAAAGCCAAGAGAATCTGGAAATGCGAGTTGTCTTACTTTCAGGGCCTCCTGCAGCTGATGGGCCACATTACGTGCCTGCGGGGAGTCTCCTTCACCCCGGGCGGCCAGGTCAGCCAGCTGGGCCATGAGCTGCTCCACCTGCTCACATTTACCCAGCAGCTCCTGCCTGTAAGGCCCAGGCAAAGCATTGGCCAGCCTGCGGCCCTCTGCCACCAGGCCACGGATAGCAGCCTGGCCTGGAAACACACAAGGGATGGAAAACAACAAATCAGTTTATTACAAATAGGATTAACAGTAAAATTTGCACTTGAATCAGAATTAGAATCAAATATACAGTATTATTGATATGCTGGAGTGACCACGCTGACCAGTGCATATGTTCTTTACGCTTTCAAGTACATTTCAAGTACAGACTACGATAAACACAGGCCAAGAAATATCACAAGCACAACCAAGGCTGTTGAAGAATGCAAAGTAAAGTACTGGCCTAGGAGAAAAGGGACAGAACCAAAGCTCCTAAGAAAAGATCATGGGACTCTAGGAATTTGGAAACCAGACTCACCAACACCACTGTCATCTACGGTGGGGTTGTCAATCCAGCGCTGCGCCTGCTCGATCTTTCCCTCCAAATGAACAGCCGCCTTCGCAGGTCGGCTGTTGGCCACAGCTTTGTTGGTTTTGGACTGCAGGTTCTGCAAAGCGGTTGCAATCTGTTTAGCCAAAGCCCTGGCCTCAGGGCTGTCACCTTTAACCCTGCAGGTAGAAAAGGAAGGCATTGTTTAATCACCCAAACAAAGGATATGACTGAGAAATCAAAAGGTCAGGTTCGAGAAGTTGATGCTAATTTGTTGTTTCTATGGATTTAGGCTGCAAAAATTGTTTGACCTGGTCTTTTAATGTCACATGAAGACACTGTATCGTACTAGGAACCTGTTATATCAAGCAAAAATTACAGTTTAATTAATGTTCAATGTTCTTTAAAATTCAACCACATAATCGCAAAATACATTTACAGAACTTGCTAATAGGGGAAATGAATGAGTGTTTTTGTAATGAAGTAGAGTGTGATGTGGACCATCAGGGTTAGTGGGTCTGGCTACAATTAAGCTAGGTTTGAACCCGTGCATAGAACTGACTCTCACAGTAAGTTACTTACTGTCGTCTGAGATCAGAGAGCTTGGCAGTCATCGCCGCAATCTCTCCAATAGACCGCAAAATGTCATCTCTTTCTTTGGGATCCTCACACATGTCTGCAATCTTCTTGGCTTCAGTGAGCAAAGCCCTGATGTTCTCCTCTCCCTCTGGACCTCCATTAGGGTCAGAGAGCCAGTTCTGAATGAAGATACATTTAGAAATCCTTTATTATAAAACTTCCCCAAGAGCTTTGGAATCCAAACACAGATGTACGACACTGACCTGAGCTGCATCGATCCGTTTTGCGATTGCCTGTTTGGAGTTAGTCATGGCTTCCAGTTTGCGAGCAGCATTTTCCACCTTGCCAGTGAGCACGTCAAGGCCTTGGGAAATCTGATGAGCCTTCTGCATGGCAATTGGGGCTGCTCCTTGACCTCTGAGTTGGGAAAAAAAGAACATATGAATACTTCTAAGTTCAATGGGGAATTAGTTTTAGAGGCCGCACATGCAGATAGTAAAACCCTTCTCTTCTTTAGTCAAGACATTTGCTGACTTCAGCTTAAGACTTAGACTTTCCTTGTTGAAAATAGACTCATACCGGACAGCTGCTTTCAATCTAAGAAAACTGAAGCACGAATCTCAGTAGAGAGATTTCCACTTATCATTTCACAGGGTAATATCTACGCAATCCCTAATAGTTCCACATGCAGTTCTATACAGTGCACACAGCTGTATGGAACATATGGCGGGGGGTTTCCAAACTTTTTCCCACACCAAATCTCCCCAAACAGCATTGGCTTCTAGACAGGCATTCCTGTTGCTGTTGCTTCCTGTAGAGCAACAGATTCCAATATTCCAAGCTGACACAGGTGAGTGGGGATTTCAACTTCAGTTTTGTACCTGGCCCTCATCTCAGACACCTGATCAGTCATCTGGCCCAGGGTCTTGGCAGTGCCCAGGATATCTCGTCTCTCCTTCCCAGCGCAAAGCTCACCCACTTTGCCCGCTTCATCCAGGATCTGCCGTATGGCCTGCTCACCTTGGTCCCCTTAAAGCAAAACATTGATAGTTAGCCACACTAACAATAACATAATGTTTCATTAAAATTTGGAAAACAGCGGACTAACTGGATTATTGAAAGAAATGTTTTGATTACCCGGTGGAGCATTCGGATCCCTCAACCAATTCTTCGCCTGGGCCATCTTAGAGTCGATGAGCCCTAGTGCTCTCTTCATAGCCTCGGTATCCTTTAATTTAAAAAAATTTGGATTAAAAATCACTGTAAAAATAGCTTCATTTGAAGAGTTTAAACACTCACAACATTAATGAGCAACAATAAAAATCTTTTATTTATGTAAAAAGGATGTTGCATCATTGTCAAAAACAAAACAGCCCTGACTCTTGTTTTTTCCTTAAGAATAAAGTAAGTCTTTGTTAAAATTCCTTCAGGTTCTCCCAGTTTCCTTAAACAGACGCTGTGTTTAGTTTTTAATCAAAACACACCCAAACAAACAGAAACTTCCATGTGCACATCCTCAACTTCTTTCAGCCACAGTGCATGCACTTTTGGTTTTAGTTTTAGATGTAGTCTTCCTACACCTTGTGTTGGAAGAAGCAGAGTAAGTCTCTACCCTATCTTATTAAACCTTCCATTGCATGGAAATACAGCGTCCAACAGCCTCCAATTTGATAACAAGTCCATTCAAGTTGGACAGAAAATGGTTCGGTTGGTGATTGGAAATAAGCAAGAAACTATGAGTGATTCATGAAGTGAAGTGACTAAGAAATGAAGCAAAAAAGCATCAGGAAAAGATAATTATTCTGAGACATTATATATCTGAGCAATGGGTGTCCCTAAAATGTAAACAACCTCCATGTTTGATTGCATAACTGGCAGTGTGAAGTCACAGAGCTGAACAGGCCGAAGAAAAACAGGAAGTAGAAAGGTGCAAAGATGCATTATTAGCTGTGGTTATGCATTATAGCAATAGTAACAATAGTGTTTGCACTCAAAGAGGCAGGGAAACTTTAGATGCTTCACAAACAAACACACCAGACACTGTAGATCTGTATTGTGCATTCTGAGTTTAGTAAATGTGCACAGTGTTAGGGTAAACAGACATTTTTCATAATCAAGTCGTAACATTATAATGAAGTAACAAGAAAATTCCACTGAAAACAAAACAGCCATTCCATTATCATATTCCTTATCATGTGTTCTATGTGTCTGGCTCTTTTGGAAGTAAGTGTATTCTACAAAGGGAGTATGATGATGCAGCGATGAGAAACCTAATCAATGTCACATGAGTCAGCAATCAATAACCACAGACCGAGCAACTGCAACTCCTGTCTTTGCAAAAATGCACACATAGAGGTTAAGTCACGATAAAAACATGGAGCAAGTCAGATCAAAAACAAAAAGCAACATCAACATAGTTTCAAAATTCACAGTCATGTTTGGGTTTAATACCTCCTAAATACAAATGTCGCTTTTTTAGCTGACATTATTATTTATTCTCACTGCAGTCCCACTGCGTAGAAACATACAATGGCACATCAAGGCACACATCTGTCAGACATGCCACTGTGAAAACCAGGGGCGGGAGGAGAAAGACTTACCTTCTACAGGAAGTGAGGGGGAAATTAAAAAAAAAGAAAACAAAAAAAAAATGCAAATGTTTAAACTGAGAAAAAGGCACAGGATGACAGACACGCTTCTTCTTAATTGTGTGATAAATTTGATGATTGACAACCATTAATCAAAAGTAATCAGAAGTTATTACACTGTGTACTGCAAAATTAATAAGCAAATCATGCACTGCATTATAATTCACTGAACTGATTCATAAACTAAGAAAGAAGGAATAAAAGCGACCTACTGTCAGTGAGCTGGACGAGAGCAAAAGGATTTTAGCCAGTTGTCTGGCTAATGATCACACTCAAAAATAAATAAATAAAGAACAACAAATCACACATAAACATATTTCACACATGTGTACCTTGTTGGCCCAGGCATCCTCATCCCAGGATGTGAGCTGCAGCACTCTGATGATCTCATTTATCTCGGCACTCATCTTCTCAAAAGTGAAGTTCCTGTTCTTTACGGCCTCCTCAACACCCTGGCTTCCAGATGTCTGGGTTGTCACATATATTTTGATACCTAATATATGAAGAAAAATAAGGTTTTCTCTAAGGTCAGACAAAAGGAACCATGATAGATTTGGGGGAATTTTACAGAACCCTCCCACCCCTCTGAAAAAAAAAAAACTTGAGTATAAATACCTGAGATGAGGATGGGCAGCAGCTCCTTCACTGTGTTCATAGAGTTGACCAGCATCACGCGGTGCTCGTGGTGCGTCAGCTCCTGCTGCCGCTCATCGATCATCTTTGCCATCTTTGTCATTCCTGTTAAGAAGGCAAACCAATAATAAGAACTTAGATTCATGTACTGAACCGATTCTGGATACGGACAGACACAACAGCACTAGGGACTACTAAATTACTAGGAGCAGGATTATTTTGAATGGAATTATTTGTACTTGGCCTAACTAGACTTTAAATACAGCTGGGTTTGTTTTCTACACTACTCATCCACAGGAATGTAAACAAGGACTTATTTGTGGACCTAAGAAGAAATGTTTATACGGAGCTGCCATTGTAGTAATGTTTGCAAAGCAAAAGCATGCACCTGAAATATCTGCTGTACAAAAAGTAAAAAAAAATCCAGCTTGTCACTGACCCGGCCCCAAGTTCTCCGTGTATGTGACCAAGTCATTCATCATCTCCACCACCTCTGCCACCGACAGATACTCAAGGATGCCTTTGCACACACGAATGATTTTGCGAACCTGCCAAATGATAGGTGTTAATTCAAAGAGAAGTCACATATTTAATAACACGAGCTGACGCTCATTTAATCTTAACATCGGAGCCAACATTCCAGTCTAGTTGTGCTGCGTCACTTACGCTCCACAGCCCAAAGCTGACATGGAATACAGATAAAAAAAAAAACAAACCAACAAACACTAGAGCACTGATGGAAAAAAAAATACTGTTGCTGAATCCTGAAGGCTGTTGCACACGTCTGTGGGTGTTGTCTTTAAAGTGACCTCATTTTTGTCTATTCTTGTTTACATATGTTGGGGATTACCCAATCAATCAGACAGGGTCCAGTACTGGGTCATGTACAGGTTAATGCACAATAATAACAAATATTATTGGTATTATTAGCATCATCATCGCTGTTATTATGAAGGAATACTGTACTGTATTATTGGATAACCCTGTAAGACTCGAGTGTCATTTAAAGACACTGTAAAGACTATTGTGCTTAGTTGCTGTTCAGTGAAAATCATTGCTTCCCTCGGAAGCCTATTGCAAACTCTTCTCTCTTTTTTGTCAATGTTTGGTAAATTCCACATTGTCAAGTGTGAAAATGACAATAACTGCATAACATTTTTCTGAAAAAGCTGTGGAACAAAGACATCAAATTACTTTTGTGCGTATTCCTTCATATGCTGTATGTATATTGCTTTAAACATACATTATCTATATACATTCTTTATACATTTATAGATATAAATGTATATAAATATATACACACACAATAAATATATACATGCACATTTATATATATATATTGATGTATGTATTTATTTCATTTTTCAGAGATATTCATTTGACAGATGAGACAACACATTGGTCATCGTCTCAAAAATTATCTCCAAATACATCATCCATCAACATAGAGAAATGAAAAGTTTGCTATACAAACAAAACATAAGCAGGTATTTTATATCCATACAGGGGTCTCAAACCGTTGGCCAGTGGGCCATTTGTGGCCCATGGAGCGATATTTTCTGGTCCCCTCCTTGGTATGAAAGTTGACTGTTAGACTGTTAGACACAAGTAGACACTGCTGTGGATAAATGTAAATGTCTAAATCTTGTCTGAAGTGTTGTATTATAGTGGAAAACAGATTTTTTTATTTCATTACATTAACATTAACTGCTAATGCAGCCCTTTGGCGAAATGACAGTGGGGGCAGGGGCCCTCAACTTATTTGAGTTAGACTGCTGCACAAATACCTGGCTAACTGGCATGGGAAAATATTTAGAAAAAAATACCTCAAAAATAATAAAAAAAAAATAACCTCAACCAAGGTAACAGAAGTAGTATTACGAGTCTGTAAAAAAAAACGACACGTTTAAAACTGTTTGCTTTGATTTTTCTTTTTATCACTGACCCAATATCTACTTCCTATGACAACAGCCATAATCTATTTTACCTCCACGTTCAACACCCTGCTGTTTGACACAGCTCTAAAATTAAATGCAAAAATATAAACAAATGCATAAATACCTCTGCCTCGTCAAAGGTCAGCAGCAGGTCTGAGGTCCCTGAGAGGATGCCCCGGGAGCCATCAATGAGGTAATCCCGAGCAGGGACGGAGTACGGATCGGCTTTCAACATAGAGGCAGCCTGCACCAGCTTAGTGCAGGCATTCTCCACTCTGTGAAAAGCAGAAATGGATTGATATTAGAACACCATCTGGAATGAATAGACAAAACACAGATTACTTTCTTGAATTTATTTTTCTGTAATTCATCATCATTTAAGGCAAATGAGGAGAGTGAAATATCTATAATTCTATAATAAATCTATAACAATATCTAATATAACACTACATCTACTAAAAGGTTTCATTGGCCAATTTTAGCTCTGACAAAACCCCTACTATTTGATTGCTAGATGCAAGGCATTCTGAATTCAGGAGCAACAAAACTGTAGTTTCAGGCTTTTGCCACAGCCTCATACATGCCACCTGCATGGAATCATAGCACTGACGTTGCACAAACAAATGCCAACAAGCCAGTTGACAACACACGCTCTAATTCCCATAGTGCACTGACTTCCTACATCAGCCAGCAGTACAAGCCAGATTTGACCTCGGCAGCATGTGATTAGAACTGACTATGCTGCAAACAAAGAGAAACACACTGTTCTGTAGCTAAAGCGCAAAGGCCGTCACATGAGATAAAAAGTTTATGTCCAAAATCCTATGCGCTATTGTCCGATGAGATGTAAGTGTCCTTTGACATGCACCAGCAAATTACAGCCATGCAATAACCGGACCCCAACCCACACTATATTTAGTGTAGGAGACGCATTCCAGCACTTGTGCTGATGGATGACGACAGGGTGAGGATGTGACTTTGAGGCGCCAAATGTGTTGAGCCTGGTGACCTGTGCCTGCCAATGTGTTTCATCCCTGACCTTGGGTATGGTGGGGGGTTGCCCAGAGGACTGGTGCTTCTTCCTCTGTCTGCTGATTGGGAATGATACAAAATGCAGCTAGGTGCAAGAAACGATTTATATCGAACCATTTTTATTTTATCTGCATGTGACATTAACTCTAGAGTTTTCCATTATGATTCAAATATCCGAAAACTGAGAGGCCCTTGATTATAAAGCAGTATTTAATTAGGGTCACAATGGGCAACAGGACAGAAGGACAAGACTCCAAGGCACTTGACATGCCATATCTGACCTTTTAATGGCACACAATCAGCAATTACTGTGACTGATATAGAGAGAGAGAAAAACAGAGAAAGAGACTACTGAACTCTACAACCTGGTAGGAAGGAACACTACCGTTATTGATGGGACACTTTAAATTTGAGGAAGGCAAAGGATCAGTATGTCCTTACTTAATAAATGCCGGCGGCATGTCCCTTTTCATGATCTGGTCCTCTGTGGTTTGCACCGTCTCCTTCCCCACCTGCAAAACACAAGCAAAAGTATGTTGAAGTTTTACTTTTCAAACAAAGAGAAATAAACAGAAAGTCCGACTGTCAAAGGTCACTTATGTAGCAAAGGAAACATGCTACTAACACTCCTCATTTGCTGTAGAAAAACTGTTGCCAGATTTTGGAATTGGCAAACTAACTTACAACTGTTTTTGTAAGTGGCTGCTTTAAACTTTTAACCTGATGTCATACCCTTATTATTTATGCTTTGGAGTTATCTTGGTTCCTCATGTCACAGGAGGAAAGAGAAACTGAAAGTCAGGGACAGGTCAGAATCAAATCTATTCTGTTGCAAATAGGGCTGGGTATTCATTGAGATTTTCTAAATCGATTCGATTCGATTCACAAGGGTTCGATTCGATTCGATTCACGATTCGCTTCGGTTTTCGATTCAGTTTTTGTCATATCAATTATAGTTCGGTACCAACGTTATTCTCAGAAGAATCAAAGCTAAAATTGAAACTTAATCCATTTGCTAATAAAAATATGTATTTTTACATATATTTCCATCACAAATTTACTCAAGGCAATCATATTAATCCATCATGCATTTTTTATTTAACATGACTTGACCCAAAATAACAAGGCAGACAGTAGTTTTAGATTTTAGATTTAAGTGCCATGTTGTTTTTACTTTTGTTTTACCACGTAAATACGTAATCATCTGGGGTGCATGAGTTCACGTAAAGTTGTTGGGAAAAGAAGGAAAAAAAAGATCAATTTTTGGATTGATGAATCGATATCTTCCTATTAACCAAAAAAATCGATTAAAATCGATTAATCGATTTTTTTAACCCAGCCCTAGTTGCAAACCGATGAAACTGATGAAATTTAGGCAATTGTGACTTATGCTTTTGATATACAGGGTGGGTTTGACAGACACGTATGTACGTATATTTTTCAGTTATCACGTATTGAGTCGACATTTAGTTGCAGTAATGCTTTTTTAACCACATTTTCTGCTTGTTTATTCATAGCCATTTAAATCCTGTAGTTTCTTTTGTACAGAAGCTTAAGACAAAACATATTATAGCATTATGTAGTTTTTGATGCAAAAAAACGTCTCGTGTTTTATCTGAAACTTACAACCCCCTCCACCCGCTCTCAGTCCTTGATGACTGATCCATCAGTCATGTGGATCCAGTACGTGTCAACACTTGCTACTCAGACCTTACATTTGTCAATGGTGACACGGTTTCACCTGTTATAGTTATTGCAAAATTAGTGAATTAATCAGCTACAGTTTAGCCACAACTTCCCCATTTAATCATAGACCACTCCAGGAGGTCATCCAGTGATTGGTCATCGAGCCAGTATATCACTGAGGCAGCAAAGCTGTAATGCATAAAGCAGCTGAACGCCTCCTCTCCTTCAAGCGCCAGAATGACTCACCTCCCCCACCATGACCTCAGCTATGTGGGGAGACGGATTTCACCCACAGAACTGCTCCTGATGCTGGTTTACAAACGTTATTACTGGGACACAGAGTACACCGACTATGATATCAGCTGCCTTATAAGGAAGTAGCTGTCCTTCTCTTCTACACATGTGGAATAGTAATACAACAGAAGTTGACCATTACTGAGTTTTTAACCTAATAAAGTAAAATCCTGATAAATCTGGCTGTTCAAATCCTGAGTTTCTCAAACTAATAGATTATACATTTGTATTACAATGACAATGAACAGTATTAAAGTAATATAATGAAATTACAATTTGGAACCAACATTTATTTGTGCCTTATGGAGTGGTAAAATGTATACTGCCTCCCATTTACAAACGGCACTCCAACAGAAACTGTATTGCTGATACAGCCCCCCCAAAAAATGAAAATGAGTTTGACAACCCCTGAACTAAGGCAAATAATCATCAGTAAACAAACTAGTTACATTAAAGTTTTCAAACTAATTTAGTAAAATGTATGATTCTTACATGGGCCTTTCTTACTTTAGGAAAATCGAGACTTTGGTCTAACTGTTAAGACTCGTGCTGATGTAATTACTGATAGAACTGAAAGAACTATAAACACATTAGCTAATGCTGGGAACCCATACTGAACCCATACTCGTACTTTCTTAAACACACATTCTATTTTTGGTGATTTGGGATGCAGTCTTGAAGCTGCGGTGTGGAGAGCTTGTCATCATGTCTGACTACAAGCAGGGGCAAAGCCATTCCAGATGGTTGACGTAGAGACTGAGAAGGAGCAGAGACATGATTTTCTTTACTGCCATTCTCACTGGGTCAGAGAGACTCTGAAGGGATTGAGGGATATGTTAGGACAAAATGTGGACCTGAACAAAAAGAACCCTGAGCTGTAGATGTCCCCATGAAAGGGTGTCAGTTCTCAGGCGAAAGTCAGCAGTTTGGTTGCAATCAAATATTGCTAGGAGACTCGTGTTGAAAGACCTAAACCTAAGTAACCTAAGTAGGGAGAAGATGACACAACGCTGTTGCAGATTTTGTGTGTCTGAAACAAACTATTCTTTACAAGATGCTTACACTGTAATCATTTGTGATACAGACTGTGCTGCAGTTATGCAAAATAGCTGTAAGCTGATAAATATTGTTAGGTCTGTTGGTCTGTAAACCTTCAAATGACAACAAATGCTGAATTATATATGCAGCATTCCAAATATAACAATGAGCTTCTCGTCCCAGAAATAATAAACAATATGGATGGTTATGCAGAATACTTGATACTTTCAGGATTGGTTTAGCCCTCACCAATGATGTTCATTTCTAGCTATTTAGATCAGTCAAATACAATAACATTAAACTTGTTGAATCGCACCATTAGAGCAACAACTTTTTTTATGAGATCAAGTCTAGTTCAGACATGACCCTAACTGTAGAAAGATGTAACACTGACTAAAACAGAAGGTGCAACAAAGACGAAGCCAAAATGAGTGAGGACTTAGTCATGAACTAGGTAATGTATCATGCAAAGAACTGTAGTATAGTGTTGTATACATCAACAGGTCGCTGAACAGGCTTCTCTGCTTCCTGCAGACCATTTCTCTGTTGTCTGAGGCTCAAACAAGTCAGTGTTCAGAGAGTGATCCCAACAATTCACAGCAAAAAATAGAATAGATTGTAACTGCTGTTGTCGAGCAGTATTTACAGCGTTATTTTAAGACCTCTGTCCTTATCATGTTAAACTAGTGATTCAACAGACAGTATTTTTAAAACCTAATAAAATGTGGCACAAGTCCACTATAGTTCTAGGTCACTGAAGGCAATATACTGTAGCTGCTATCAGTGTTGGGACTAACACATTACTTGTACCGCCGAAACGTAACAAAACTACTTTTCTCGGTAACTATACATAACACATTACTTTTCCCATACAGTATTGCCGTTATTGTTACTGTGGTGTAAAAGGGCTCGTTACTATCTGTGGTTCAAATGGACGGTTTCTCCCAGCCACTAAAAGAAGACTGTGTGATAGCGGAGCCTGTCTGCTGCCTGTCAGTGTGTGTGTGTGTGTGGTTACTCTCACAGTCATGAGTGAAAGACGGCTGTGCACACTAACATAACATAGGCGTTTAAAAGGAGCGATGATTGGTTGGCATAGATTAACATTTCAGGCTAAGCCAATCATAAAGACACCTGGGCGGGTCTTCTTGCCTTATAGGGAAATAAACACACACACAGGCAATGCGGTACAGCAGCACACACCCACCCACAAGCAGGACGACAGCAAGTGGCAAGATGAGGTTACAATTAAGATGCCTGTCAAAATGTCATAACATCTATTATGTAAATGTTTGTACTATGTACACACATGATAAAATGTGTCACTACATTTCATTATGACAGTTGCTACAGAACACAACACAAAACTTTTTTAATGTGTTTTCAAAGTAAAGTAACTAGTTATTAGTTACTTTTTCAGAGCAGCAACTAATAAAGTAATAAGTTACTTTTTTTAACAAAATTGCCCAAGACTGGCTGCTATTTTATATCATGCATTTCAGTGGTCTACAAAACTTGGGACTAGCACTGGTCTGTCAGTCAATTGGTGTGGTGCCACGGTGAAAGAATCAAAACATACTTTATTTTAGTTAAATTTACTTTCTGATGACAAGATATTTTTTATTTTGGAAGATTACCAGATTTTCTTCAACACATCTGTCAATGACGCATATTACAACTTAATGAAAGCCCTAAGCTAGCAAAATGAACAAAAGAACAAATGTATTCCTTAGTGCAGGGGAAAAAAGACCAGAAAAATTGAAAGATTGTTTGTCTTTACGTCATATTAAAATATATGACAGATAATTCCACAAGTCCTAATTTAAAATAATGATTTATTGCGACAGGTTGTTTTCATGTACTCTCTACAAGGTAAGGGGCTTTCTACTATAGTCACCCACCCCCATCATGGACTGTTCACTCTCCTCCCTTCAGGACGGAGATACAGGAGTCTGAAATGCAAAACATCACGGCTGAAGAACTCTTTCTTTCCTTCTGCCATCAGACTCCTGAATGGACAATAACTGTAAAATTTTTTTGCACATGCTACATTTGCACATGTATATACCGCTGACTCGATGCATATACTTTGTTACGTTATGTTATTCTTTTATTTTATTTCTTGATTTCATTTTTCATTTGTTGATCACCTTTTTTATATATATATATTTATCCTTACTTTTGACTTTTCAGTGTGGACAGCAAAGTAAGCTTTTCATTGTACAGGGAAACCTGCTTTCTTTACTGTGCACATGACAATAAACACTTTGAATCTTGAATCTTGAATCTAGTCAGGCTTTCAAAACTGCCTCGCTAATGGAAAAATAAACATTCTGCATTTAAGACAATGGAGGACAATAGATTGTTACCTACCAGTAGATCTCCAAAAAAATGTATTAATAAAAACTAGAGATGTAATTATATTTCAAGAAGCTAATCATAAAGTGAAATAATGTAGTTTTTGAGTCAGACAATATGTTAATGTAGAGAGTAAGAAACCCGGTTTATAAAGGTATAAAGGTATAAGGTATGTATTTAAAGTTTTCAATCTAGGTAGATCACTTCAGGCTAGTTTGAAAAGTAGAAAAAAAACAAAACAAAACAATCCTGTTTGATGAATCTGATTAGGTTTTATTTGTCTGCCACATCTTTAAGGCCAGTTCGTGAAAAAAATTAAACATTAAACCAATCTGGTTAAATCTTTTAGCTCCTTCGTATTACCCGCTCATACACCATTTACTGGAGTGGAACTGCTGATGATCATTCAGATCAAGAGGAGCTGTGCGGAAACCCTGTGTGGTGGAGTAGCTTGATTAAGTGGCTGCTCCTATAGAACAAACCAAGCTTTGTCCACAGCCTCCCATTTCTCTGGGCAGAGAAGAAAAGTCACTCTGAAAGACTCGGGCCTGCTGAGACACAGTCCGTCTTTCAAATGTCGGGTAACTTTACACAATGCTTCCTTAACTGTGGTGACACAAAAGATTTATGACAGCGAAACACTGGCAAGTGTCTTTACCACTGCCCATAGCAATGTCTTACACTTAATGGTATGGCTTCTTTCTTCAGAGCAAAGCTTGATTACCCCCCTCCCTGGGTGACTTTGCACTGTTATCTGATAAGTCCTGCTTCTACAATCCGATGGTGCAGCACTCCATTATGTATCCTGATCAATAGTTGCAGCTCCAGCAAGTGGAGTGTTAAGACATAGCAAATGGATTCTGAAAACAGTGAGTCAGAAGAGCAACAATACATTTTAGTTTTTGATGTTCTTACTAAAGGGCTAGAAAGAATATGATGTAACATCTTCAACCATTTCTCAATGAGTGTTCAAAGGGCACTACATGTTTATATTCGGAAAAGGAACCATCTGTCTATCCAGTCACAATGAGGAACTGCTAAAATACTCAGAATAAATGAGGATGTTGATTTATTTGAGGCACCGATAACAATGAGTGGGCTAGAGTATCTCTATTTTATCCTTACAGGATTATTTTTCCATATAAATTTCAATGTTTTTTCTTTCTACATTGTTCTATTCTCATTCCTCCCACAGCAACAGACTGAATTTCATTAACTCCATTTATTAACAAATCTGAGATGTCACACACTGTCTTTCATGCTCTCAGATTAACTATTAAAGGATATGTCAACAATTTGGTGACTTTTAGTACGGTACTAATGTTGCATTAGTATCATCATCATCTGCTGCTGCTGCAGTGAGCATAGGGTTGTTGAAAGACAGGGATTCCTTTTTAATGGCTTACACTCCTACTGTCCCTGAGAGAAGCTGACAGCTGCTTGCTCTTCCTGACTTGGCTTCCTGGCTTTCTTAACATTTCAGTACAGCTTTCCAACGTTATAGTGCGACCAATTTTCTCAAAGCTGACAACTCTGAAGATTTGGCTTCTTTGAAAAAAAGCCACTCTAAACAGTGAATATGTTCTACTTTATTTTGGAAACTGTGTTAATGCAGTCTTTTGTTTTTGCATTGCTGCAAAGATGTCTGGTTAAGTTAAATGTTTTCCATTGACAAAGTAGAGCAAGAATAGGAAGTTAGAGTACAGGTTCTCTCCTTTTAACCTAAAGATGGTCAATAAAAACTTAAAGCTTCTTTTGGCATTTTGAGTGAGGCAAAGTTAGATGAATGTGAAACAACACATTTTTACATGACTTTTCCTGTAGAATTATCTGTCACCTACATTATTTTCTCTGTTACCAAAGAGGGACAAAATTAGAAAATGCATTAATTCACGGGCCAACCTCAACATTTATTGAAAAATTAATTGTAAATGTGCATATTTCACCTTCTCTCTGGATATAATTTTTTTTTGCTTTGTTCTTTACATATGCAACATTGAATCTGGAACAGCCATTGTTTAATAGGTTTAATGTTTACAATGTCAACACTTTAATAGTGTCAACAATTGGGAAATCATTAGGACTGTCATATTAGGACTGACATCATTAGGATATGTCATATTCTGTGTTGTAGGTCTGTTTTATTACAGACCTACAAAATGTATGTGCTATATCAAAGACCACACATCAGGCCTTAGTTTAACAAATGTTGTGTACAGAGGAATAATCCATGGTGAAGAATTATGTTATTCATTCATTTACAACAAACAATATCTGAAAAAAATATAACAAGCACAATCTAATTCTTTGCATTAGAGATGGAGCTACCAGATAGTAGACAAAAGAGGAGATTGATGGATGCAGTGAAGGAGGACATGGAGGTAGTTGGAGTCAGCGAAGAAGATAGGGTCAGGACAGGGTGAGCTAGAAATCGTTGACTTGCTGTGCGCAACCTCTGAAAGGGGGACAAGCTGAAAGAAGAATTATATAGTTCTCCACAGCTACTGCTAAAAACTTTTTCCTCGAGAAATAAGCGGAAACTAGAAAAGAAACTCATGTGCTACATCATTGTGGAAGTTTCTTATTGAGAGGTCAGCATATTTGTTGGCCTGATTCTACCGAGTAATGTCTTGGCCATTGATGCAATACTGTACATATTCTTAGAAATTACACAAGAACCTCAAAACCTCTAAAATAAAATCCACATCCTGAGAGATCAACATGTGAAATCTGTAGAAGTGAAATTATCCCCACGCTTAGATGCTTCTATGAGCTTTAAGTTCCTCTAATCCTAACCTTCTACTCTACTCCCATAATGCCAGGATGCTCGCCGGCCTGCTGTGAACAGTGCACATTCCACACATTCATCGTTAATTGAGGTCTTTAAACAGAAGAGGCAAAGATCTTGAGGAATTGTTAAGGGTCCTGGTCGAACTAAATATAGTTTACTCAGGAAGCGTTAGGTCAAGCTACATACAAGTAGTTATTTGAACCAGCCTCTTCATCTTGACCTACCTGAAATAATAAGATTAGCTTTATACAAGTTGGCCATTTAAAGGGACAATGTATCTCGGGAGGAAGTGTTTACGTTATTTTCTCAAAATATTTGCACACAAAGACATGACAGCACCGGCACACAATCTATCTCAATTACAAGGTATGACTCATGGAAATGTTGAAACCTGAACAAACTAAAGCTGATCCATTTGATTCAATGAACTCATAACACTGTCCATGTTGTCATGTTGCTACAGAAACTGGAAATAATTACAGGCCCATTCATTCACTCTCGCCACTGTTGGGAACATCTGATTACGATTTACAATGTCTAAAGAGCCTGCATCATTTCAACGCAGAACTCTCAGATATCCTAATGAATACTTCAATATGTTACTAGTACATAATTCCGTCATTAAAGCATCTACAAAGATTTTTTTAACTTACACAGTCTTTGATAACTACTACGGTCTATCTGATGCCAATAATATCTCAATCAATCAATCAATTTTTATTTATATAGCCCACATTTACAAAACAAGTTTGTCACATAGGGCTTTGCAGGGTTGGTAACATCCTTTGTCCTTAGACCCTCAGCCCGGGTAAGGAAAAACTACCAAGGAAAAAACCCTTATAACAGGGAAAAAACTGGTAGAAACCTTAGGGAGAACCACAGGAGAGGGACCCACTCCCCCGACGGACAGACAGTGCAATGGATGTTACCAGAGACATATCTATATAGTTTATATATCTATATCTATATATAATATCTATATAGTTTTTATAGTATCTGTCTATAACTACTACATATTATTTATATATGTAAATACAGGATATATCACAGTTAAAAAGTATATGCATTTGTGATTACAATGACCTTAAACAGAAAAACGTTTCACAAAGTCCACAACCGGGTTCAATTGTGTGTTCACAGAACCCATTTCATGGGGGTATTAAAAAAAATAATAATGTATTGCAGTTTACTGGCACGCAATGTTCTAGACCATAAAACCAACAGTAGTACACAATGTAATGCTATACAGTATTTCTTTAAGAAGCATTCCTCAGCCAGCAGAAAACACCAGAGCAATTGTCCAAATTTATCGTCCAACAACTGCCACAGGCTGTCCGTTTAACTTTGTCTGCTGACAGAGACAACAACCTACAGGAACTGTGTCTGTCTTTATATAGCTTTTATCTCCTCCTTCCTTAAGTTACAATATCTAACAGTAGCTCCCTCTTTTCAGAGCTGCCTCTTTTCAGTAGGAAACCATTATTTGGGCCTAAGTGTCCATGTGACAAAGGTTACTATATGGATATAAGTAAGACCATGGTGGTTAAGTGCCTTTTGACTAAACATAGTAGAATGACAGCTAAGTAGTAAGTCAGTGTTTTGATAGATCATTGTATATTAAATAGCCACAGAGATATTTGGATTAACCTGAGGAAGATCACAGATAAAGTTAAACTTTACTTTTACAAAGTACCAACTGCATATTTGTGGTATCAATCCCATTTCTACTGGGGACAATATCAGCAATCCAGTTTGACTTGAAAGGCCTTGAAAGTTGTACAGGTTTTGGCTGCCAAACCACTAGTCTGTGGACCAGTACCCACCCTTAGGTCATTTGGTAGAGGGCCACAGTGGGACTATTCATGTGGGGCAATGGGGTAATATTTGTATTGCCAGATCATCCATTTTGCCTGGTTCCACTAGTTGACTAGTCCTTGGGACAAAAAATGGTTTCCTTGGACCAGTGGTATAGCTGTGCCAACTCCATAACAGAATAATGAGTTTCTGAAATTGGAAACCATTTAAGCTACAAATATCATTCATTGCTGTATAATAAAAAAAAAACTCTGCTGCATGAACTTCAATGAATGCTTTCCATTCTCTCAGTGGCCAAACAAAATGACTAAACGGGCCACTTTTGGCCCTCGGGCCCTAAGTTTGACACATGTGGTCTATGCCATTGAAAGCACAGCTTGTGAGTTTAGCTGTGAGTTTTCTGTTAGCTCAACTAATTTTTTTAAATGGTGAATTCTCTGAAGGTACATGTAGCATGGTTTAACAGGGATGTCATTGACTGCTGCCTTCAGTGTCTGGCTCGTACAACAAGCAGCACTGCCTACGTGAAGACATGGCAGTCTTCAGCAGAGGAGGCAGGGCACATTTTCAAGGGGAAAAGGGCGTAACTGCCCTTTGCCCCAAGCCGAGCAACTTTAGGCAGCGTTACCAGCCTCGGCGAGCATTCTCTACTGTTAAATGTCTAAGATACTGTTAAATAACTTCATTCTAAATCAGTATTGTCTACAAAGGCCACCACAGGGAAGCACTGTGTGGGACAAAGAGGACAGGTAGCCCACACCCTGAGTTTAAGCGCACTTCGCCGAATTCACGAAAAGTTACTTACTCGAACCAGATTGCTCACAGCCGCCTGCACAGCAGCAACCGGCGCTGACAAATCTGGAATCGCTTTTCCATCAACTTCACCTTCTTCGTGCATAATCACCAGATGGGATATCTGCTGAGCCACCGGCTCCAGGATACTTTCTATCGTCTTCGTGTGAAAAACCGGCATGGTGACAACTTTAGAGTACTATCCGAGAGAAAAGAAAAATATTTCCAACCCCTTAAAGCGGTAAACTTCTGAACTTTCGTCCGAAAACCCTACTGAACACGGTCGTAGCAGCTTATTTTCTTTCCAGGACAGTTTCACCATCCGGTGTGCAGCCACAACTAGTCCCGTCAAACCATCAGCATGAAGAACTCCCAGCCAGGGGGTGAGCGAGAGCGACGTCAACGTAACCGCCATTGTCCGCCCTCTGGCCTATCAGTAAGCGAAAAACCAGTTTTTCGGCGTATGTTTGGTCCAAAAAGATGTCGCTCAAAGTTCGTCCCGCCCTTTTCCACACAGGCAAGATGCTCGAAATCCGAGCGCTCCCCAAATTACGTAATATATTCTCATGCCCTAAAAAGGAAAATATGTGTCTACTGTTTGTAATAAGGAGATTCCAGCAGCTGTATATCCCACCGTTTGACACAGACCCTGAAGTAGTGGCTAACTGGGGGACAAAGTTCACTATAGAATATTCCAATCCGTGTTTGTTATTTTTAAACTATCCCTAAGAAGAAATTACTTAATGTCACTGAACTCATCATCAAATTATTTACTTCCGTCTAATGCCAATTAACATATATCAGTAATAATAATAATAATAATAATAATAATAATAATAATAAGAGTGAAAATTAAAAGTTAAATGTAATTGTTTTTGTTATTTTAACAAAAACAAAGCAACAAATGGCAAGGTTGAAGACGATGGTGGCTTTTAGAAATAACACAAACCACTAACTGTCTTGTTTACAAGCAGAGCATCTTTCATAATGTAAACACTCTGACCTATTCTTATTGCTTGACACCATAAAACAACAAGATCCAAAGATAAAAAAGCTGCCAAGGAAAGCAGCTAAGGAATTCCCACAGAATCCCAGGAGGGTCTGCAAGGCAGCTAGGCAGCAGCCTGTTGCCTAAAAAGGAAGAGCCCAAAATGAAAGATTCAAGGAAGTTGCTTTGGTTGAACTATTTTGTAAACAAGGGGGGTGGGGGGTGACATATTGTTGACATATTGTGCCAAGAGATACTGAATATAATTTTTTTTTTACTAAAGATTATCAATACATTTATTTTAGTTGGAGGAAAACAAATGCATTGACATTTAACTTAATGACGTATTATATTTAAATTCTAATTTAAAATTTGTCAGGTACCTTGGACAATCCTGAATACAGTCATCATTAAGCTGTCAATCCTGTTCTTTCCTCCAGTTTTCAAGTTACTGACAAGGTCGCCCTATGGGCTGATGTGAGCGGAATGTGAGCAAAACTGCGCATGATGGGTGGTCGTCTTCCTCCCTTACTGTCCTGCTGCTCCATCCAAGAACTATCCTACATATGTTGCAATTTTAAGTATAAATACAGGTAGACGACCACTGAATGTCAACTGTCTCTGTGGCGCAATCGGTTAGCGCGTTCGGCTGTTAACCGAAAGGTTGGTGGTTCGAGCCCACCCAGGGACGTACGTCTTTTCCAACTTTTCTGTTGTGAACTTGTACATTATACATTTCCTTCTCATCTATGGCCATTCAGTTTTACTATAAAATATAAAAACAAACAAAGTAAATGCAGTAGCTGCATTATACTCCTCTCATAATATTGAGATTTGCCGCCACCCTGTGGTCAAATTCTGTAATCGTAGGTAGATGGATGTTGGTCATGGTTATTTAGGCATTAGTCCAGGTTATTAAACTTATTCTACGATACGCACAGATAAAATGAATTGCTGGTCAATTAAATAGCCGGTGCATGGTCGGCGTAAAATTGAACAATAATCTGAGCATTCAATTCAATTAAAATTTAAATTACTATTTGATAATATTGCAACACAGACAGTAAGGTTCGGAGGAAAAGCTAGAGAGGCGAGATAAGAAATGGCAGGTCATGTAAAGAGGAGGGACAGTGGATCCATTGGTAGAAAAATTAACCTAGAGATGAAACTAGCAGGTAGGAGACACATGCAACAAGGAGTTGGAGTCAGAGCAGAAGATACAAAAAAAGGACAAGGTGAAATGGAAAATGTTGACTTGTTGTGGCAACCCCTGCAAATGGGACAAGCCAACAGAAGAAGATTTTGTAATATTGCAACTGAAAAAATGAAATATTATTTGTATAATTCTGAAGGGAATTTTTGATTTCATATGCATCAGCAGTAGGAAACAAAGGAAATGATGCTGTATTTGTCTTTTATAAAAAAAGTCACAATAACAACATTACCACAAAAAATAAGACAACTTGTAGAGACATTAAAGCACTCAAATATCAAAACACTCTTTTTACTCACCATTTTATCCAGCACACAAGGACTCACACCTTCATTTTGTCCCTGTGGGTATTTGCTCTGACTCTCACATGACATTTTTGCATCAGATTTCCATTTTTCTTTTTTGGTGTTGATTTCATATGTTTATACAAGGGGATGATGCATAAAATATAGTGACGCGAGGATATTTTTAACTATGAAGAATGGGATTTCTACAAATATTTTTTCCATTAAAGTCACAGTGTTGTCATTTCCATGGTACAGCATGTCAGGATAGCATCAGTAAGAAGGCACTGCTGCAGGAGTGTGATTTCCTTATTCAGCTTTATTGTCAAGTTCTGTGACAACCACATCTTCAAATCTTGCTGCATGCTCCTCACAGTGTGTTTCTTTACTGTCATGAAATTCTGATATTCCTGCATGGCTTCAAGTTATAGTGTCAGTCCGTAAAAATGTGCATGCATCTTCCCTTACATACAAATAAAAGCTTAGTTTTAGTGTATGTAACGAACAAAAATTGGCACAGATAATAACATTGCCCTTTTACCTTAAAAAATAAATTCTAATTAATTATTACAACACACAGCCCTTATTTATGAATCATGTTTTCTATTTCAAATGTGCAAAATATACTGAAAATAATTGGCACTGGTGACCGAGTGGTTAAGGTAGCAGCCTTGGGTCTGCAAGGCTTAAGGTTTGAATCCACGGTGCTCCATCCCATCCTACCTAACTGCTTGTGGGCTCACTATTTGGTGCAATGTGATTTGTGTGGTGCAACAGGCAAGAAGAAGAAAATGTTTAACGTAATTCATATTTTTAGTGTGACACTGGTGGCCCAGTGGTTAAGGAAGCAGACTTGGGTCCACAAGGCTTTGGGTTCTAATTCACCAGTTGCCAGATTGACACAAACCATAGCACTGTCTTGACCCACATGACTTCCAATTGACTCACCACCCACAGGAAGGCTTTCAGTATGATGCAGTGTGATTAAGGTGGCAGATGCGGAAACTGCTCCCCTGAGACCTGGCAACAGAGAAGAGGATGAAGATGAAATAATGAATGCATTTCTTCTGGCTTTCACTTTGGTTGATGTGAAACTCCAGAGTTCACCTTCTCGGCAAGTTTGAATCCCAGTTAAGGTGGCTTTACCACCCCACATTATGGTAGTGTGATTTGGGTGGCAAAGTTGTGAATAAAGGCAAGAATGGCAGAATTTGTTCAGCCTTTTGTATGTCATCTACTGATGAAATGCTGGCATTATAGGGAAAACACAAGGTAACAATTATTATCAATTATATATATATATAATTTATATATATATATATAGAGAGAGAGAATTGAAAATAGTTATACCTATATAAAATATATATATATTATATATAAGTATACATATAAAATAAAATATATCTATATTATATATATTATATATATATAAATATATATATATTTTATATATAAGTATAACTTGGAAACGTATGGCGGGCCAGATTAAACAGCCCAACGGCCACCATCTGGTCCCCGAGCCTTAGTTTGCCCAGGTCTGTGCTAGAACCACCTGTTGAAGACCTCCAATATATTGTTTTCTTTTCAGTAAATGTATCCATACATTTATTGCCACTTCTGTTTGTTTGACTTTTGTTTCCTTTGCAATAGAATTAGAAAGTTTCTGTGTCAACCTTTGGCATAACAATGACTCATAGTTATTAATTAAACCAACACCAAGATGCTGCGTTGAGTAGGTTCAAATGGAGACGTCAATCTGATTGCAGTTGTTAGCAAGCATTTCAAATCACTCACTCACAGCCAGAGTTATATGTAACAACTCTACTAAGATTGCGGGAAAATAAGTACAAAGGAATCCTGCAGGGTTGTGTGAATAACTGGTTAAGCAGGTTGTTGAAACACACAGCACGTACAGAAGGACAACGCATGAGTCAAAGTATTAGATGTATATTGTATATGCCATTAAAATCTTTATGTTTATTCTACACAGTCTTATTTCCCTTGTTATATTTCAGAAACTTTAGAGAGTACGTCTATTGCTAATTGTCAAGCAACCTGTAGAGGAGTGAGGTGAAGGAAACCTCAACATGCCTCTGTCCAGATTTACATACTGTATTTTATTGGACATGTTCAGAGGAGGAGGGAGGATATGGAGGTGGTTGGAGTCAGAGTTGAGGATACTGAGGACAGGGTGAGATGGAAATTGTTGAACCCGCTGTGGCCACCCCTGAAAAAAGGGATAAGCCAAAAGGAGAAGAGGAACCAATATTGCCCAAACGCTTGATTCCCGATACCGATATTAACTGGTATTGATATATGCAGCTAATTTCCCCTGAATTAGTGTGATACCAGACTTAAAGCATTCTATGAATAACTGTGCACAACATAAAGACACTACTTCAATATAAGTTAGAGAAAAATGAAAAATTGTGCAACATTTAATGAACAAGTAATGTCTAGTGTTGGACAGAATACCTTTTCAGAAATATTGACTAACATTATAAACCAGGCTCATTCAGCCCTAACAACAATAGTCAATATAAATGGGCACAGATAGAAACAGCTGCAATATAAGAGTAAAAAGACCTCGTAAATGAGAGAAAAAAACATTTCAGTATCGTCGCAATGTAAACGATGCTTCTCGTTGATGAAATGAGAGACAACACCGAACGGCGTTTCACTGGCAAATGTCCGAGAAACACTTATTTGGAATACTAATACGAATAGTCCCTAGTTGTGCTATGCATTTGATCTTTTATTTCATATTGACTTTTTCATGTGTTTTAGGAAAGGAAAAGAAAGCAAACGCCTTGTCATTTTGACACAAATGAAATGAGACCTTTGGATTTAACCCATCACCAAAGTGAACAAATTGTGGATTTGATTCCTGGAACCTTTCTAACCCCTCTCATCCACCACTGCTTTAGGAGGAAGGAAAGGAAAGCAAACTCCTTGTCATTGTGACATAGTGATTCACACCACTGCACACAACAAAATGCGACATCTGTCTTTAACCCATTACCAAAGTGAACAGTGGACAGCTTTGAGGGCCCGGGGAGCTGTGAGTGGGGTTCCATGCTCAGTGGACCTCAATGGTAACTTGGCGGTAGGGGGATTCGAACCGGGGGCCTTGTGGACCCAGGTCCACTACCTTAATGATCACTAATGATTTAGAATATAATTTGGAATACAGAATAAACCTGGAGGCTGAAAATCGATTTAATGTGGTTAGACTAATGCACATCCGCTTCCTTATTGTGTGTGAATGCAAAGCGGGTATCGAATGTGCAGTGAATACCACATTAAACTGAATGTGAATGCAAAGTGAATCGAATGCGGATTAATTAAAACGGGATCGAATCGCAAATTAACTACTTTGTGATTTGATCCCAAATTGAATGAGAAAACGGAATAAGGAACCACCAAAATACTCAACATCCTATCAATGAGGAGACAGAGGAACCTCAGATCTTTCTCAAGGAAGCTTAGAACCTTCAACACGTGCAGCAAGATGCTGGAGCAATTCGACCAGTGCCAGAATCACTTTCTTTGCTGTAGTGTCCTGGGGAAACAGCATCCGAACAAGCAACTCCAACAGACTCAATTAGGATCATCAGGAAGGCTGTAATTGGTCTTAACCTGGGCACCTTGATGGAGAGGAGGACTCTGAACAAACAAGTAGCCATCATGGACAATGATGGACGCTGTCTCCAATGGACTGTAGACAGACAACAGAGTTTCCTCTCCACCAGGCTGCCTCAGAATCTATGTGGAATAATCAATATTTATTGCTATACTGTTCATCAGGTATCTTCATGTTGACTCATCTAACCATCACCCTTTACATCTGAATATCAAAATTGGCTAAGTTGTGCTTTTCCCTTTATTTTTTTTCTTCTTTTCTATCACCCCACTGTTTCCCATTTTCACTGAATGTATTGCTGCTGCTACACTGCAATTTCCCAGCCTGGGATCAATAAAGCACAACTATTCTTTTCTATTCCAGTTGTTCTTGATACAATGTTTAAAAACGACCAAAACGTGGTCAAACTTTCAATTTATATATAGCTTAGCCTGAGAATTCCTACCAGGTTTTACTCTTGGCCCACTGTATGACATCCTTGAGATAGATGGTAGAAGATTGTGAAAGAACAAATCTGACTCTTTGCTTATATTATTATTTACTAGAACTATTTACTATTGTTTATTATTGAATTAAATAGATAGATAGATAGATAGATAGATAGATAGATAGATAGATAGATAGATAGATAGATAGATAGATAGATAGATAGATTTAAAAAAAAATACGTATGGCATGTGGCATCATTGACTTGATTTGTCACAAAATCCAAATTCCTTGTGAATCTTGTGTCTTCTGCATCATTCCCTCTTTACATGTGTTTACATGGGAAGTTTTCCTGTCTCAACAAGGACTGTTGCTCATTCTCCTCCCCTTTGCCTTTTGCCTCTCTCTCCGCCTTTTTCCTCTTAACCACTCAGGTCCCTGCTCCACTCCCTCTCTCTTTCTCCTACCCAGCTCTGTCACTCATTCACTCACTCACTCACTCCCTCACACACTCTCACTTGCTCTCCCGGGCACCGTCTCCATCATCACAGATAGTCATCGACTCAGTGTTTTGGCAGGTGGACGCACTCCTCGCAGTCACCATTTCTACTCCAGGGAACTCAACGCTGGCAGCGCAGCCCCTTCCACGGCTGAGCATCGGGCGGAAGACCCTGGTGGCAGCTGCAGTGGGGGTCATGCTGGTCCTGGTACTGGTGGTCCTCATCCCCGTGCTGGTGAACTCTGTTGGCACAGATGAAGGCTCTAGCCACTTCGAGATGTTGGGCACCTGCCGCATGGTGTGTGACCCCTTCACGGGCACGGCAACGGTGAGCCCCGGCATTCTTGTTGGCCCCAGCACCGCAACCTCAGGTCTACAGGTGGAAGAAGAGGTGGATCTGAGGGATCAGAGCATTGGACCACCGCTGCCCACCTACAGCGCTCAGGGGCCACAAGGCAGAGTAGGGCGTCCTGGCAAGCCTGGACCTCCGGGGCCTCCTGGAGTGCCAGGTCCACCTGGGCCAAAGGGGCCCCCGGGGGAGAGTGTGGACATAGTGCGAACTGGGATATTGGGGTTGGGAGGTAAAGGGCCGGTCAGCACCACCACCTACAACACCATGCCCCGGGTGGCGTTTTATGCAGGACTACGGAACCCTCAAGAAGGTTATGACGTCCTGCGGTTCGATGATGTGGTGACAAATATCGGGGGTAACTATGAGGGTACCACAGGCAAGTTCACGTGCAAGATCCCCGGCACTTACTTTTTCATCTACAACGTGCTGATGAGAGGAGGTGACGGCACCAGCATGTGGGCTGACCTGATCAAGAACGGTCTGGTGGGTACAGATTTCACAAATGATCGTAACAAATGCTGTGAAATGTACGTACGTGCGACTCATCAAGCGTTAAACACAGACAGGAATTTACTCTAATCAAATTGCACAGGGAACAGCGTGACCATGCATTCATGCGTGCAGTGATTCCGGGTCAGACTTGGTCTGGTGCTGAAGTCAGAGATAATAACAATGTCCAATTGCACGCTGCCAGATTGTGTATCTATGCATATTACACAAATGCAGTGATGTCCGTGCTGAAGAGAGAGGAAGGAGCGAGCTGCTATCTCAACTCTGCACACATCAAGACACTGCCCCGGGGCATGGGCTACTTCAAAGCTGGTGTCCTTTTGAAATACAACAAACTTCATGCAACCATGACATGTGAGAATGTGATATCAGACAGTCTGTCAGGGTCTGGCAGATCTGGGTGTTTGAGCAGCAAACCCTGCTATCTGCTGCCCTCAGTTTGTTAGACCTTCCACAGACCTGAGTGATCACACTGATTAAACTGCATGTAAATCTGAGCCATAAGATTTTCCTGAATGGTGACAGTCAGTAAATGATCTAAACACATATGATACCAACTGGGCCTATCAGTTTGGCTCACAGATTTGTAGAAATGTCTCGTCTGTCTGTAAAAGTATAAATTTGTTGTGTCTCTTTGTTGATTTTTAAGACAGAAATGTATATATGCCAACATGGAATAAATACAATCTTGTTTATTTTAATGCCTGGTTCAACAAAAGGTATATTTCTTTAGACAAATATAATGATTACAACAAAAAAAAGCTCATAGGTATTTAATTTTAGAGTTGATTTCTAGACATTTTCTTTGGTTTTCATGACAAAAATCACTTCTGTTCTTACACCAACAGCTGTGGCATTGTACTGCCAACTAAAGTGTTCAATTCAAGTTTTCCTCTTTATTGTATTTTTCACGTAATATGCATTTAGTGGTACCAAATTGAAGAAGTCAAGAGTGATCGAGAATGACAAGGCGACTCATATATATATTTCAAGTTGCTGTCATATAGTTAGGAGTGTCTTTTGTTTTACTGTCTTTAAATCCAAACAACCTAAATACATACTCTCACATGCACAACACAAAAATAAGCAGCCAACGCCTTTCCATTCTCCAATACGCTACATAACAGCACAACGATGCCTCACTATGCCTCAATAAACACTAAAGACCACAACTATCCATCCATTCAACCATCATCGTCCCCCTGAACGCCACCCACGACATACTACACCGTACCAGCATCTCATGAACCTTCCTCCAGGTGGTGAGCCCACTAGAAGGTGCCAAACACCCTGTCCTGGATTTGAGGTTGCCCAGGAGACATTGTCTATGACCGCGAAGACTAAAAAACTAGAAAACTAAACACCCATCCATTTTCGCCTTCTTATCCGTAAACGGATTATGGAGGCAGCAGTCTGCAAGACCACCCCTTAAATCTCATTGCGCTGTACCAGTACCTCATGACCCCTCCTGCAGTGGGTGAGACCAGTGCCAATCATCCACAACTGGGATTCAAACTTCTAGATTCAAACCCAGAAGGTGAACCCTCTGGTAGAGTCGACAGTTTCATTAAAAATGTTAAATTACTCTAATCCAACTCATGTATCTATCAAGATATTACAGGTTTTTTTTCCAGGTTGTTTCATCAGCAACTTTCGTAAGATTTTTAGCATTCCCGTTGTCCTTTTGTGTCCTCGCCTCACAGGTCAGAGCCAGCGCCATCGCCCAGGACCAGGACCAGAGTTACGATTATGCCGGCAACAGCGTCATCCTCCACCTGGATGCTGGCGATGAGGTTTTCATTAAACTGGACGGAGGCAAAGCTCACGGGGGCAACAGCAACAAGTACAGCACCTTTTCAGGATTCATTCTCTATGCTGACTGAGGGCGAGACGAGACGAGACGAGGTCCAGTCGTCCAGAATTGTAATGCTACAGCCAGAGGGCACTCAACACCCCAATCCACTGAATCAGTGTATATAAAAAAAATGGATGCAGCCATTTACTTTTAACCCAACAGGTAGAAAAAAAAAAACAAGGTAACTTTGCTTTTATTGATTTGATCTAGAGTTTATATTTAAATAACTTGTGTAGAGACCATTTGAATACCTTCAAATTAAGACCGGGGTGGCCCCTGATCCCTGAACTGCACTGGTCCACAGACAGTTCAGGACAGTTCTGAAGTCCACAGTCAGGACTGACGTAGCTTTTGCTCCAGGCTCTCTGTAGTTGTGAACTTTTCCATCCACATGTTCATTTGTGCGATCTATTTGTTACCATCCAGAAGAAAGCGAGCCGCCATGATGGCATCCGCTCCGTGTCACGCCGAGGTGCCGTAACTCTTCTAACCGTGTGTGCAAGCGTCTCTTTGTTTTCCTCTATCTCACATTCAAGTCTGTGAATCCAGCCACAACAAAGCGGCGTCTGTAAACGTAGCGTGTCTGTGTGTTTTTCGTTGCAATTACGTTGCTCTTATGCTGTTTGTGTAATGGAAAACGGTGCAGACCCAGGGTCGCTTTTTTTATGCAAAGTTGTAGGAACAATGAGATTGCGATTGTTGTGAAGGGCAGACAGTGTCGCCATCTACGCGGCGTCTCATCCTAATGGCACATCCACTTTATTTTCATGTTGTCTATTCAAATGGTATGTCAATAATGGATTTAGTGGATTTTGTATTTTATTTCAAAATAAAAATATTCTTTTTTTTGCATGCATGCAACATCTGTTTATATATGTGTCCACAAACAGCCGACTCACCCACAGAAGTTCAACTGAGCTCGATGACACATCTGTGTGTTTTAAACTTTTAATGTCAATGATTTTTCATTAAAGATGGCCTTTTTGAATCCCTCCCTCCCTCTATCTGGTTAATGTCACTTTCCTCAGCTGTTTCTTGATCATCTCTTCTTATCTCTGCCTAACCAGCACAAACCTGTCTTTAATGCTGCAAATGTTACACCCAAGAGAGGCAATCAGTGGAGACATGATCAGCAGGGGAAGTAAATGCCATATTAAACAGGAGATAATTCTGTTTCACAGTGAAGAGGAACATTTTTGAGTTTTTTTTGCTCTTAAAAATTTCAGATCTGGAATCAGTCAGATACGCATGTATCAGTTACATTGTAGAAATGTAATATTTTTGTGTTCTTTTCGTCAAATTCAGCACTTAATATTCTCCCCAACAGCTCGATATCTACTTTTTTTTGACAAATTTGGCACAAAAATGATCCAAGTGAGTTCACGATTTGGGGAAAGATTTTTTATTTTATGAATTTTTTTGGGATGATTAAAATGCTTTTTAGACATTTAACTTGAACTGAATGTATGGACATTTTTAGGAATACCGGGTATAAGCGACAACTCCTAGCACAGGACAGAAACTGATGAAATTAATTATTTGAATATCTTTTTAAATGTCTTAACAAGTGGTGCTCAGAAGAGGTTAAGGGTTCTCCAATGCAGACTGTGGTTTCTGACTATTTATGTAAGTCTGTGGTAACCTGTTACTAAACCTAAATAATGAACAAAAATGACACTATACATATAATGCAACAAAATGCGACAAAATGAGCATTTAGACAAAAAAAAAAAGTCTGAAAAAGAAAAAAACAAAAATGTCTCTATTTAGAGAGACAGCTTCTCTACCCACCATCCACCAGCAGCCACCACAGAAAAACAGTCCAATAAGTTTTATTATGCAAGACTGGAACAAGTTGTCACTGTAGTTGTTCTTTGTACTAAAGCTCATCCCGAGAGAGGAGAATTCCTGCAGACACAATTAAGACTGACACTCCATGCAGCAGAGGTCAGCCACGCTCGGGGAGGAAGAGCGCTAGAACGGACTGTTTCCTCCTCGCAGGAAGTATGAGCACAGCGTCAAATTAGTGACTTGATGTCACAGTGTCGAGGACAAATACCCTCACGACGAGGAACCAAGACCCAGGGTCGCCTGCACTAACGGATGTTTTCTTTTAGTTTGTAATGTTGAAGAGGGCACAAAGATGGAGTCTTCTCTGGAGGATCATCTGACGCCAACAGCTCCAGCTTGTAGGTATTTATTTTTCCCTGATGTTCAGGCAGATCGTTGAAAGTCCTTTAACTCACGCTGCTTCCTGACGTTTCAATGCAGGGTTTTCAAACACGATGTCTCAATTGCAGACTTGTCCTAATTAAGTATGTCCAGTGAACCTGAGGAAATTTTGATTCACTCCCACTCACTCCCTATCACTACACTACGCTTGGCATTTGCAGAGGCCAACTGGCGAGGCAGCCGGCTTATCAGGCGGTTGCAGAATGCGCGTGCAGACCGACGGGTCGGTGTGTGAGTGTTTTGGGTCAGTGCGTGTGGGTCGGTGTGCCTGTCAAGCTTGTGTGTGAGAGACGGGAGAATGCTAGGTATTAAAAGAGAACCTCCTCCTCCAAAATGTCTGAAGTGACATTAATGAGCCCTTGGCGCTGTTATCTTCGGCATCGCCACTTAACTCACCGGGGGAGATCCAAATTAGGGGTAGATGCTTAAACTGTGGAGTTCAATTGCCCGTTGTGCTCACAAATGCTGCCTCTCACTAAATAAAAAGACACCTGCAAAGTCTTACATGCTTCAGGTGTTTTACTGGGGAGAGCACACACCTAAAAAGAGATCAATGAAGGTAATACCACCCTTAAAGCTGGGCGTGCACTGCGCAATTTTGCTACGATTTTTCAGTTGTGCAACTTTTTGGGCACGACTTTTGGCTACAACAAGCAATTATCACCTCATGGTCAATCAAATGAAAATCAAACATGTCTGAAATCCTGTCCATTTATCTCTGATTTTTGCTTCAACCTGCACATTTATGGATGTATTGTAGATACAGAGGAGAAAACTAGTAAACAAAATGGAACAACATGGCAGAACTGACAGACCAGACTGTCATGAAAGGCATTTCATGGTCCATCGTTGTCGTCCCCTCTTCTTTTCCATGTCTGTGCAGGGAATGGAACAAATTCCCGGGGAAATGTGTTTTTGTCATTGTGAAATGACTGCCTAGTTTTTATCCAAACTGGTTCCGGCTACAGGAGTCAGTCGTCTCTGGTCTAGTGCAGGGGTGTCCACACTTGTTTGCCTTGTGAGCTACCATCAAATGACCAGGCTGGAGTGATCGACCTACACTGAAAACACTAATTTATTATCTAATTTATTATCTAAATTATGTTGGAGTTGGAGTTGAGGATGTGGAGGACAGGGTGAGATGGAAATTGCTGACTCGCTGTGGCAACCACTGAAAAACGGGATAAGCCGAAAGGAAAAGAAGAAGATTTTCTAAATTATGGTATATATATGTTAAACTGTCTGACTTAATACCTGTGTGATTCTCACTTTAGCCCAGTGATTGGCATCTTGAAACAGAATTACATCTCTAGTTTTTATTATTATCATTTTTATAGAGTTATTGCTCAGGATCTACCTACCTATCACTCCTTTGGAGATCTACTGGTAGATCCTGATCTACCTGTTGGGCTCCTCTGGTAAGGATAAGGATGTTGCAAATGAAAAAAAGTTGCACAGACTATAGCAATGTTTGCATGTTATAGAAAAATGTGCACTTTTTATTTTAAGACTCTTAGCAAAACAAATACTGTTGTCCCTCTACTGTTGCAGTTAATGCATTCCAAGACCCAGCTGTGATGCATTGGGGGAGCAAAAGATAAACAGAGGAGATATTTTATATATATCCCAAATCTATAGCTCATATGCAATGTAATTTGATGTCAGGTCTGGACCATTACAATCACAACATTACAACACATATATGGTTTATTAATCTTACCCATTACAGGGTGACAGGGGCAGCAGTCTCCACAACTGTCATCCAAATCACATTGCACCACACCGTACCTTCATGCAGATGGTGAGCCCACTGGAGATCAACCACACTAAATGGGATTTAATGGGATTCTTGCCCAGGAGGTGAACCCTGGGGTTTCACACCAATGACACAGACATTGACTTCAGTAAATCAGTGAAGGCTGTCTGTATTATTTTTTACCACGCAGTCATATGACAGTGAAGTTGGAGACTGGAAGTACAAGAGATGTATAGAAATACACATATATTAAAAAAAACATGGGTGATGCAACTGCAGCCTTGGATACAGACTCACATTATCGTAAAGAAAACTAGAGTCTGTTGTTTAGCAGTCATCATAGGGCATTGAATTAGAACATTTAGAAAAATTAGAAAACCAAACACAAGAGCAGAAACTGAGATACTGATACTGAGCAGAGTTAGGAACAAAAACCTTGCTGAATTGTATGTACTATGTCCTGTAGGCAAACCAATTACAAGTGATACATTTTATTTTTTAAGGATAGAAAATGCTTTTTAATCATGAAAATAGTTGAAATTTAATGGAACAATTACCAGAAAACAGCATTATAACAAAACGAAATCTGAGATTGACAGGGTGGAGCAAAAGAACTGTGAAGTAGCAAGTTACAGTTATTATATTTTACCAAAAACATCCTGAACATTAAGTTTTGAATAATTTTTCACTTGTTTAAACTTGAATAATTTTTCAAAATTATTGAAGTGGGCCAGATTTAATATCCCTGGGCCACTATCTTGGCCCACGGGCCGTATGTTCA
>JAFBJS010001342.1:73905-101038 GCA_016785265.1 Paraplagusia blochii | reverse complement strand
AATGCTTTTTTAATCATGAAAATAATTGAAATTTAATGGAACAATTACCAGAAAACAGCATTATAACAAAACGAAATCTGAGATTGACCGGGTGGAGCAAAAAAACTGTGAAGTAGCAAGTTAGTTATTATATTTTACCAAAAACAATAAACATTAAGTTTTGGTATGTTTTTTAACTTTTCAATATTATTCAAGTGGACCAGATTTAATATCACTAGGCCACTATCTTGGCCCATGGGCCGTATGTTCAGAAACCCTAGACTGGAACATACAATATAATAGAAATTCATCTTCATCCTCTTATTTGTTACCTGTTCTCAGGGGCAGCAGTCTCCACGACTGCCACCCAAATCAGTCAGGACGGTGTTATGATCTCAACAGACCCTCTGGTAATCAAAGGTTGATTCTAAAACTTGATATTTAAAAAAATAATAATAATAAAATTAGTAACATCAGATGGTGAATGTATTTGTGGACAGAATCCTTCAAACCTTGTACAGTGCTTCTCTCACTTCATCCCTCATCATCATGCCTGACCAGGGAACTGTCCAGTGTGTCAGTGACTCAGTAATAATGGCCTGGTTCCCTCATGGTCCTGACAGAGTTGGGACTAACGCACAGGGACAGGTTGAGTCATGTGGCTGTGGAAGGCTTCGCCGGAGCACCGCCTGTCTCTTTACTTCATCGCAGTCTTGCAGATGCAGCCTGACAACAGTCTTTGGAGTCGCTGCAAGTGAGATCGCCACGGCTCTTGCAGTTCCTACTGGTGCTGGGCTGCCGTGGTAAACATTTTTATAAAGAAGAAAATAGTACTTTTAAATTAAAAATAAGTAGCTATGTCAAAATAACGATTATTTTTAAATCTTGTAATTAAAAACCTTGCATGAAGTCATGGGCCAGACTGAATATTTATTGAAAAATAAACTGTAAATGTTTTCCCTATATATTAAATGCAGGGGTGGTACTAGGGTCTCTTGGGGATCCTAGCGAGATAGCACGGGGGCCCATACCTTTTTGACCGGGCCCCCTAGTGACAGGAGCTCCAAGCAACTGCCTGCCTGTCTTCAACTGCCTCTCATGATTAAATGTCGATTTTTGGGAACAATGAATCTGGAACAGCTGCTTTATATTATCAACACATGAGAAATAAACCATATTGCATGTGGTATTTTCCTATATCTGTAGCCTTTCTAGATCCTTTCAATGTTTTTTACAGACCAACAACAAAGAAAAACCCCAAATGTCTGTGCTATAACAAAAACTATGCCCGGGGCCCAACTCTGGCCCGCAGTGTAATTATATTTGTCTCACAAGATCATACATCATACTGGTCTGGTAGCAGAAAGTTATAGGCTGTGTGCGATTAAGAAATCCTTGTTCTGTCTATGCACAGTTAATTCAGGTAGGAAGAATCTATAGGTAGGAAAATATTTCAGAACACTGGGAATGTAATTTTGTTGAGCGGTATTTATCTGCCACAACTTAATGACCTGACCGTGAAAATAGTAAGAGACATTAAACCAATCTGTGGCGAAATAAAGGTTGGGGAACACGGCCCTTCTTTTATATACAAGATTTAAAAAAAGTTTAGGCAATGATATACATGCACAGTTGTAAAGTAGTTAGAGATATTTTCGCTCCACATCTGTTCATCCTCTCCGTTTTTGCCCAAACCCTTTTACCTTCACTGTGGGCAGAAGGCAGGGGGTATGACGACGGGAATCCATTTAGACAAAAGATTCCAAAATATTGACAAACCGCGTTGCCTCAGGCTGAACTCTCTGAACATGAGGGTGAAATAATATAAGTCCTTCGCCCCCTGCCATCAGAAAATTATCTGCCTCTCTCCTGGAGAGCAGCCACAGCACATGATAAAGCAGCGGGCGTTTTGTGTCTGCATCCGTGCACTTTTACAAAGTGTAACAAGGCAACTTACGACTTTCACCTTTAAGCTTGACACTGTGAGAATTAAACCCACTTTATATTCAGACAGAGCCTCTGCCACCCTTTTGTGCCCGGAGCGTTCACACTTTCTGGTACAGATATAGTTTCCTTCAGTTGGCGTGCATCTGGACTGTGTCTGCGTCTGAGTGGAAAAACACACTTGAAAAGGTCCAGTGAACAGTTGGCCGGTCGGGAGAGCGCGACGGTTCCTGGACGGCTACAGAGTTGTTGTTTTTTTTTTCTTTTTAGTAAAACAGCCTTAGCTGTAAATGAAACGTTCCTCTGTACGCATCATGTGCATGGTTTTGTGAGCATTTGTGTCGTCTTCGCGGCCGTGAATTTGAACGACATGCAATCAAATACGCAGCCCATGCTTCGCTGACCTCCACCCACCACTGCCCCAGTCAGTTTACATTAATCCCACAGCTGCTTGATGTAAACTCAGAGAAGCCCAGTGGAGGCTGGAGATGTAGGGACTAAGTGAGCCACACGGCCCTAAGTGCTGATGTCACCCCCCGGTGCCCGTGGGCTGAGGTTTTCATGCCCGAGCTCCAGAGTGAACAGCAAGGACATTGGAACTCACTGTGTCACCAACAGCTTCCTGTAAGAACAACCAACCAATGGTCCATGCTCATTAGCTAGTTCTAATTACTGTCCACATTATTTTGTAAATATCCACTACCTCCTCAACAACTTTTATTCAGTCAATTCTGTGGGTACTACAAAAAAACTGTTCACTCTCATAAACATACCTCAGTTTGTATCTCGGTTTATCCAATGTCTTGTAAATATTAGATTTTACTAAGCATATTATCCATATATACACCAAAGATGCAGCCTCCACCTTGGCCCAGAGGTCATGTCTCTGGGCCAAGGTAGCCAAGGTGGACTTTGCTGACTAGTTAAATTTTTAGAACATGGGGGCTACCAGTGCCTCCCTGCACTACGTTGGTGATGCCTGATATAGCCAATTGCGCAATGTTTAGATTGTGGAGAACAATGCAGAAGTTTACAACTTTCCTTTTCAATTACTTGTTCATTTTAATGCCTGGTCCCACTAAAGGTATATTATCTGGAGAATGCAATGAACAGAAGAACATGGAACGTCTGAAATCACTGTTTTTCTCAGTGCCGCTCGTGTTGACGTAAGAACTGAATTGACTTTGGTTTCCAATCAAAAAAAACATCTGAAATGTCTAGATATCAGATGTGAAATTAAACTCTGTGGAGCTGCTGTTGCTGTTGTCATATTTTTCCAAACACGTGTACCTTTAGTGGAAACAGGCATTATGTACAAGAAAATGAAGAAACATAAAAAAACCACTTAAACTGGTCACAAATAAACAATGATTTAAAAATTATACATAACTTTATTGATCCAAACTAAAACAGTGCAGCACTCACTTCTGAGTGTTGAAAACCAAACTCTCACGTGTTGTACGAACATGTCGCGTGTCCTTTTTCCTTCACAACTAGTCCTATCCTAGTGCCAGGATGTTAGAAAACTCCTCCTCTTCTCCTAATACTCAAGACAAAACAGTGCTTTAGTGTCAATCTCACAATCACAGTCTTAATTTGAAAGCTGTATCTACAAAACGTTGGTGTTGCATTAGTAAATTTACCATGAGCAGCTAACATGTCAAAAGTTACGTGTGAGTGTGCAGCAGAGAAAAGCAAAAAAAAAAAAATCTCCTGTTATTTTTTTTTTTTTTTACAGTGAACAATTTCAAGTGTAGGAAAATACAGTGATACATATAGTTGTTACCATCAAAAGTGGATTGTCAAATACATTCTGTCATTTTCCTCATTTCTACAGGAATCCCATTGTTCCCTAGTCAACATTTCTCTGAATTTAAGATCAGTTCATGTCTAAAATGTAAAAGCATAAAATCAAGTTAATAAAAATAAGAAAATAAAAGCCTTTTTCTCCACCCTATTTCTTTTCACTCCTGATCTCCACATTCAGCTGTTACACGGTATATGTAATTAAGATTTTTTGTGATTTGTTCTAATAACAGTTGAGATGCTATTTAAAGTAATAAAGATTAATCTAGATTAAAACTCTTTTTCCCCAATCCGACTTTCCATCACTACCGGGATCATTGCTCTACCAGCTGACCAGGTGACGTTCAATTCCTTCACATTTTAGTGTCACACAACCTCCAAAAAAATTGCACATAAAAACCCTTAACACAAAGAAAGAAAAAGTGAGGTCAACAAAGTGAGGTTGTGTTTGTCTGACTACAGGTCTTCTTTTCACGGGGTGTCATGGCGATTGGGACTAATGATTCAGTGAATCGGCGTCCCGTAGTTACGTTTACATCCAAACTACAGGCAAAACATTCGCCTGACTACAGATGCCCACCTGCTCCTATTGTCACGTGCTCCTTCGCATCAACAGTATTAAGATCAAACGCTCTCACCCCCCGTCCCATAGTTTTGCGCAAATCCTCTGTTAAGATAAAAGTATTTTGGCTGCATAGAGCAGTACTCCACTCAGACCAGCGGTGGCAGCGATGGCGATGACCCTCACTAAGAGGAAGTCCATGGAGTCCTCCAGCTTGGTGTGCAGTCGTAGGACCTGCCGATGGGTGTCCTCGCGGCTGCTCGAGTTCTCGATGACGTGATTTGCCAAACCGCGCTTCTCATTTAACGGCATCTGTGCAGCCATGCGCTGCTCGGCCTGCTCCTGGGTCAGGCCGTCCCTCTGCATGAGGCGTGATAACTGAGTGGCAGGGTCACTGAAACAGAGGCGACAACGGATGTTATTTCTGGAGCGGTACTGTTAAAAGATCCAGAGGCAACGGGAGATGCTGAGATGGCAGCGAGAGAGAGGAGAGAAAAGAGAGGGATGATGACAAGAGTTAATAAATAAGATATATATTAAAACCTGTATATGAGAGTCTATGTCCGGGATTCCACTTGTCACCAAGGATGGCTTATTATTCAGGTCAAATTCAAGCATGTTTCAGTCTCTTTGTCATTAATTCTCGTCATTGGTAAAATCTGCTTGACCAAAACAGATGCATTGGTGGTGTTCTTACCAGTAAACTACTACGGTGTGGTTGAGAAACTGGGTGAGACGTCGTGTTTCGAAAAGAAGAGGCACGTCCAGCACAACATAGCGATGACCTACACAGAAGAAAAGCAGAAATTTGACTATAATAAATTTTTCTAAAAAAGAGGAATAACAACACATATATTTTTAATATAAATTTCATTAGGGACTAACTACTCTCCCTGTATAAGTACGAGAGGAGAGAGGAGAGAGGAGAGATGCGTGTTGAGTGAAACCGTGCCGTCTGAGCCAAGCACATGAACAAACGCCGAAGATGGGCTACAAGTAGGGCTGGGTTAAAAAAAAAAAAAATCGATTAATCGATTTTAATCGATTTTTTTGTTAATAGGATGATATCGATTCATAAATCCAAAAATCGATCTTTTTTTTCCTTCTTTTCCCAACAACTTTATGCACCACAGGTGATTACGTATTTACGTGGTTACGTGCGAGTTAACACACTGGCACGTAAAACAAATGTAAAAACAACATGGCACTAAAATCTAAAATCTAAAACTAGAGTCTGCCTTGTAATTTTGGGTCAAGTCATGTTAAATAAAAAATGCATGATGGATTAATATGATAATAAATTTTCGATGGAAATAAATGTAAAAAAAATACATTTTTTATTAGCAAATGGATTAAGTTTCAATTTTAGCTTTGATTCTTCTGAGAATAACGTTGGTACTGAACTATAATTGATATGACAAAAACTGAATCAAAAACCAAAGCGAATCGAATCGAATCGATTTAGAAAATGTGAATCAATACCCAGACCTAGCTACAAGAATTGCACCAAGAATAATGTTGGTGCCAGCAGAGCACCCTGAATACCTGAGTGAATATTAAAGACTGAAACTACAGTGAAGTGTTTAAACCAAAAATAAGTTACATTACAAATTAAATAATTAAAATGAAGGAAAAAAAGAAACAAAAGAGACAATTCATTACTGAATTATCTGTCATTATTCAAATTCTACTGAGGAGCTACATGTAAAACAGCGGTGGAAATATACAGACATCACATGACTCACTAGTAGACTTTGGAAATTTGTAGAAAAATTTGTCAGAAAAGTCTGCCTTACTGGTATTTCTAAGTTCTCACCTAAAAATCTTAGATCCATATGTTCTCGTACAATACGTCACTATGATCCATTTCCCTCCTCACCTCTGAGAAAGTAGAAGAGGATTTCCTTCAGCATGGTTTTGTGGATCTCTGGGTGAGTGATGGAGTTGAGCAGCTTCCTCTTCTCCTCACTGGCGAAGATGAGCTGGCCCAGCTTCTGCCTGTCGATCTCCCCATTCTCCAGCAGGATATCCGGCCCAAAGTGGTAAACTATGCGAGAGTAGGCGCGAGTGTGCGGTTCCACAACTACACAGGTTTTTTTAGAAATCCGTAAAAAGAACATTTGTAGTGATTAAGCCGAAATTATCATGAAAAGTATGGATTTTGAATTGTGTTTAAATCAATCATCAACCACCTACAGTGATTACAGTCTTAACTAATAATTGAGATTTTCTCCAACATGCAGGTGAGCATTCCCCTCATACTTATACCTCCACCTTTTGATCTGACTGCATGAAAACACTAATCAGCCTCCCACAGTCTCCACCTCATTATGTCTAATTAATTATTTGACTTTAACTGTTTATAGTTATGTAACTGAGGTGCTCTGAGTGCAACATGGTTCTGATACGTAATTTTTAGAGGACTCAACGCACACAGGAAAATGGAACAGGAGTATGGAAAAGTGCAATTTGGGTGTTAGTCGTGGAGACTGCTGCCCCAAAGACCAAGTAATGAACAAAAGATTGAAACTTTACAGTCATAATATTGGAATGCTACATCTTATTGTAACACCAAGTGCAGATTGTGAAAATTCTCTTACCTTTTCTCGCCACAACATCAGCGTCAATAACAGGGCAGCCCAGCTCTCTCAGCATGGACGACACCGTGCTTTTCCCTGAGGAAATCCCTCCTGTCAGTCCCACCAAGAACATCTACAAACACAGTGTGGGTAGACGGAAACAAATGAACAAAATTCAGACTGCAACAACACACAGAAGATTCTGGTTCTAACACAGGGAATGACAAGGAATGATATCTTGTGGTATTGTGCCCACGAGATTTATGAAGGGGTTTCACTGCAAGTCAACAATGCTGAGAAGAATAGTCATGTTGGATGGACACAATGGTGTAGTGGACTCTGTTTTGTTGCCCTATTCACTTTCTGCAATGATATAGACTTCAGACCATCTCAGTAAATGTCTTTTCACAGATTGATGTACTGTACTGTATAGGGCTGGGTAAAAAAAAAAAAATCGATTTTAATCGATTTTTTTGTTAATAGGACTATATCAATTCAAAAATCCAAAAATCGATTTTTTTTTTCCTTCTTTTCCCAACAACTTTACGTGAACTCATGCACCACAGGTGATTACGTATTTACGTGGTTACATGCAAGTTAACACACTCGCACATAAAACAAATGTAAAAACAACATGGCACTTAAATCTAAAATCTAAAACTAGAGTCTGCCTTGTAATTTTGGGTCAAGTCATGTTAAATAAAAAATGCATGATGGATTAATATGACTGCCTTTAGTAAATTTTCGATGGAAATAAATGTAAAAAAAATACATTTTTATTAGCAAATGGATTAAGTTTCAATTTTAGCTTTGATTCTTCTGAGAATAACATTGGTACAGAACTATAATTGATATGACAAAAACTGAATCGAAAACCGAAGCGAATCGTGAATTGAATCGAATCGATTTGAAAAATTTGAATCAATACCCAGCCCTAGAACTGTACTGTACTACAGTATAACACTCTGTGCTTCACCAATAAATATATGGTAGGTTTTGATAAATCCTATAGTTCTCATAATCCTGGTCCTCAGACTTCTTCGGGTTAGTCTTGCTGATTTGTTTTTTGGATTTCTCAACTCATCTGCAGTGTTGTTTTACACAGCATTTATGGGAAACTTTATACAAAAAAGTTTTTATTTCTCTTACATTAAACATTGATAGCCGATGGGGCTCTTTGGTAAAATTGACATTGGTGTCAGTGGCCCTCAACTTATTTGAGTTTGAGAAGCCTGGTCTAACAAAATACAGTCTTAAATAAGTAATAGAGAAAAAAGAATAAAAAATAGAGAAAAACTTTGACAAGGCTAAAATAATGATTTTTTTTCCCCCTTCAAATATTGATTTTGCCTCCATTTGCTGCAAGAACAGCATTGCAGTTATATTAGTGCTAACATGACTGCACAAGGCTTTACTATTCATTGGTGATATTTGCTCTATACAAGTATAAAACACCTTGTTGCTCTATTGCACTTAAAAACCAGATATTTGCAGCTAGAATAGATATTTACCACTTTAGCAATATATAAAGTGTATGCATTTCTGATTAGTTTTAAGTTGTTTAACAAAAACAGTCCTTTTCTATCAGAAATAAAAAAAAAAGTTTTTACACAATAAATAAAGCTCAGAGTTTGCTAGACACGAAAAAAGATCTCAAAAAAGAATGTCCAAAAAAACCCTTTTTATATTATTTAGAATGTAAAGTAAATAGATAAACAATTGGTAAATACTGCATTTGGATGTCAGTAAAGGTTTGCCAATACGCCCTCTGCTGTAAAGATGTTGCATTACAAGAATTACATAAATGTTTGAAAACACACGGATTGATATTCCGATACCGCCGAATACATGAAAATATGACAAGTAATAAGAGTTATAAAACAAACACAAAACTATCATTATAATGGTGCGTATACATGTATTACTTGGCTCTGAACAATTGCAACAAATTATGTTATTTAATACTATCGTTATTTTTGTGACATCAGATATTTGTTAAAATAAAAAAGAATCAAATTGGAATCGTAGAAAGAATATATATTATAATCAAATGAGCAATGAATCTATCTGTCTATCTATGTTTCTGAGTTTAAACAGTTTATAAATCGAGAATTAAGGCCATAAACACACAATTTTGTGTTAATTTTTGCTTCAGTGTGTTTCTTCTAAATAAGACAGAGAATTTTTATGTGCCTAAGAAATGTTGTTTACTCGTCGAAAATTAGAAAGTAACGTTATGTAACCTCAACCGACTGACTAGTAACAAGTTTATTAAAACAACGACACCATTATTTACCCAACAACACGCAAACGTTTAGGTTACAACATCAACTGTCAGTGTGAGTATATAATTACATATAAATATAAGATGAGCACTTGTATAACTATGTTGAATTGTTAAAATGTAAGAAACAGGCAAGTGCAATTGCGCATTCTATATTTAAAATAGTACAAAACAATAAAAGTATACACCTGCATTACACCAACCAATGACTTAAGAAATAAATACAATAAAAACAGCCAACCTTTTTGCGTTGGGAATGTCCTAAAATCAGCTGGTTACACAGAAGAGGAATCCGTGAAGAGCCCCAGAGCTGCAGCCAATGCTAACAGGCTAAAGTTAGCACTAGTTCTATTTATGTCAAAACGACCATAAACACGCGGACAAACATGTCCGAACCTACTGCCATGTCATGTTTACAAATATACAATAGAGTTATCGAAAATTATATATGAGTCGTATCAGCAAATAATCCCACAATCCCTAAGATTGTTCTCTTAACTAACTGCTAACGATTTAGCATCTTGGTTTGACAGGCGCTCCCTTGATTATCTTCCCATCTCTCTTGAAACCTGTTGTTGGTTCCGTCCAACACTTCATGAAGCACACAAAACAAACCAACAATGTTGAAAAAGTGTTTAATTCACAGCAAAAGAAACACTTTTGCATTATCTTGCATTTTCCTTATATTTAAGTTATATGAAATAACCTAGATTGGTGTTGTTCCATGATCCAATTGAGAATAAAAAAAAAAGAACTTAAAAAATGTATACAAGTCTCTTAAAAATGGAAATATTAGTTCCCTGCATTGTCTTCTGTCTTTTCCTTGGAGAGGTTATCATCTGCAGAGATGGCTGGGTTTGGGGAATTGTGGGAATGTTTGGACCGTTTTCCTCTGTGGATCGTTTCACCTCCGTTCTGACTTTCCTCTCGCTCTAATCTGCCTCTTTTAACGAAGTGATCAATCCTGGATTCCAAGCTCTCACAGAATGGACGCTGCAGCAACGGCCGGTAAGTTTTGCACCGGCTGCCTTCTACCAGCAAGGACTGGCCAGTGGACACGGCACCTGGTAAGTAAAAAAACACACACATTAAGTCACATTTGCGGGAGAAATATGTTTATGAAGAGTAAATCTCTCTTACCTTTGGCCTCTAAAGCTGTGATCATTCCAAGGAGGAGATGTGATTTGACTGCAGTCTGCGTCCAGTGTTGCTGCAGTGTAGTCATAATGTAGTTCACTTCCTCTGGTTCTTGTTTCCAGGTCAAACCATCAAAGTGGCAGTCGTAGAGAATCAGAGGGAAGTCAACAGCCATGCTTAAAAACACAAGTAAAATATTAAGTTTGAGGTTCTGACTGCTATGATGTGAAATTGCTATTTCTAAACAGTTTTCAATGAGATAGTTTACCTATACTGAGGCTTCCTTGGGTTATTATGAACATCCAGAAGCTGATCAATGACCTCTTGGGATTCCAACTTTTGTCCTATCAGAAGAAGGACAGCCATCAGGCATCTTACCTGCATTTCAATAAAAAAAAAACGATTATATATCTAGAAGACATACAAACAGAGCTTGATCAAATAATTGAGAGTAATGAGAGAAGCAAAGCACGGTAAATGTGTATTAATTAAAGGGAGAACAGTGGAATGGTGAGGTTATAAGGAGCAGAGGTGGTGAAGGTGGAGGAGATTAGATTCTGAGGATCAGGAATAGAGTGTAGACAGGATGAAACAACTGGTGAAAAGTGTCAGGAGTGATCTGTGATAGGTCTGTGATAGAAGAGAGTCAGCTAAGGTGAAGGGAAAGGTTTACAGGACAGTTGTGAGACCAGCCATGATGGATGAATTAGAGACACTAGGAATAGGTAGAAGACAGGAGACAAAGCTGAAGGTGGAGGAGTTAAAAATACTGAGATTCAGGAATAAACTGGATCTGTTAGAGCTAGCAAAAGCTAGAGAAGCCAGATTGAGATGGTTAGGACATGTTCAGAGGAGGGACAGTGGATACATTGCTGGAAGAACGCAAGCTCCCCGGTAGGAGACAAAGAGGAGATTGATGGATGCAGTGAGGAAGGACATGGAGGTAATGGAGTCTGAGTAGAAGATATAGAGGACTGAGGGAGTTGGTGCAAATGAGTTAAATACCTGGTGATAAAGGAAGGCTAATCCTTTGATTTCAAATATGAAAAGATCATGTGCCTCTGACATGGATGTCTGCATTGGCTGTGCAGGTTTGATGGATGCAGACAGGATGGTCCTCTCAAACTGAAGGACTCCATTGCCAACATCCATTTTGCAGAGGTTTCGAAAATCATGAGTTCCCTCATATCTGTAAGCCACCAAAAAGTAATTTAAGTCAGTTTCCTATGTGATATGAAGTTTTAAAATTTTATTTATTCTTGATACCTTTTTGCAGCATCTGCCATCAGTTCCACGTCCAAAGATCCTCTGGGGAAGTAGTAGCGATATGTACGTGACTGACAGTCAAAGCGTGCACTAAAGTCCTGTGCCACTGGGGACCAGTCCAAGATTCTGATGTCGAGCGGTAGGACTCTATTCAGCATCTTGACGTATGGAAACTCTGAGATGACACCTTTATTTTTGGCGTTTGCATCCAAATTTTCAGGAAGTGTGATACCCAGTCCATCGCTAAACTGATTAGACCTTAAATCAATACTGATGACCTTAAAAAAGAAATAAATACACATATTAGAGTAGAGTTGTTTGCCATACATGAAGCAGAGTAAAGTTGGTGAACATACTTGGGAAAAAGCGCTGACTCCTTTATCGGTGCGACCACAGCGGTGATAATTAGAGCTTTGTCGGCTTTGGATCAGTCTAGTTTTTTGCAAAGCTTCAAACAATCTTGCCTCCACTGTATTTTCTGTGTTCTCCTGAACTGCAAACCCCTGGTAGTTCCACCCCAGGTAAGCCAACCGCAGAGCCACATGACGGCGAGGGTATGCAGAGAAGTCAAAAGGACGATCCTTGTTGCCTTTCTTAGTCTTTTTTCTACTGCCAGTGCTGCCATTCTCTTCAGGTCCACAATGTGTGTTGTCACAAGAAGATGGACTTGGTGTGACGTCCATGGCTTCCCCAGCCCCAGTCTTTTCCCTCAACTGAGACCTGAGCTTCTCCACCTCTGCCTCCAGCTCTTTTATCCTTTCTTTCAGGACGTCTGCCATGGTGCTAAATATATCACAGAACACATTTCAACACTTATTAAAACAGTTTGTTGAATTAAAAAAAAAAAACCTTACTCTACAATATTGAATCCCTCTTTTGCTAAAACGGTAAAAGCCAGTATTACGGTGCAGTAGCTCCACGTGACTTTAAATGCATCATAGATATTTAATTTACCTGTAGCTCAAATATTTATAAGTAATGAAAGAAGAAAAGAAAAGGTAAAGAAACAAATCTTCACCTGAAGTTTCTCACTTGCTGAGGACTTAAACTTCACTTGATTCTGTTTACAACGACCGCGTACGTCTATATCCGGTTTGTTACAGCCGGACTGATTTGAGCAACGGACAAACTTCCTGTTTCTGAGACTCCTGTTGAAAGGTAAAATAATTACAATAACAACAATGAACATTTATTTGGATTTATATCAAATTGTGTACAAACAATAATAAGACGATACAGTTATAGTTTTCTCTCAGGGTCATTTTATGTTTATTCCCGTAAAAAAATCCACAAAATACACAAGTACAATATGTTATAATCCCTATTCACTGAAAAGGCGTTTGCTTCTGAAAAAACCCTTTATTGCAGATTAGTAAATACTTCTGCAGGATGTCCATTTACCAATAATTTGCCTACACATTGGTGACACTAGCTTTTTTATTTAATCGGTCCTGTTTTAAAATAATGCTAACAAAATGATTCTGTTTTTTGTTTATGAATTTAGTTTTTTGTTTTTTTTTCTATATCGACGTGGCATGCCACATAACCAAGGGTAATGTAAAAAGTTACACCCCACAGTATGTTCTTCATCTCAAACCTCTCGAAGGCTGAGATATTCCAAAGAAGATAATAAGCAGCACACCATCATGACATCTTTTGATCACAGTAATTGAATGGAATGGCAATGAGATGTCCCACTAGACCTTAGTGTGTATTTTTGTCTTGTCCTTCCCTCAACCACCTCCAACGCACTTTTTCATGCAGCAGGAATCTGGCAAAGCCCTGTGGCTTTCCCTGCCCACTCTCCTGGACCAGTCAGTGTATCTGTCGGCACCACAGCAGCTGAAACTGCAACAAAGTTTTCAAAACACTAGGACAACAGCAAAGACATATTTGTGCAGCATGTAAACTGTTTATCAGAGATTCTAAGAAACGTTGACTTTCCTCGAGGTGTTTGAATTCTTTGATCACATTTATATAATTTAGGTTAGACTGACAACACAGACAAGAAGATTTGGAAATAAAGATTAGAAAAGCAAGATAGAGATGGTTTGGACATGTTCATAGAAGGGTACATTAGTAAAAGAATGATCTTAGAGATAGAGCTACTCGGAGACAATGAGGAAGGCCAAGTAAAAAAAATGATGGACATGGAGTTGGTTGGAGTTAGAGCAGAAGATACAGAACACTGGGGAATTGAAAACATTGATTCATTTTGGCAATTCATGAAAAAGGAACAAGTTAAAAGATAAATAATAATTACATATTTAATATTGCAAGTTAAAGAGGTTTCAAGCCATTGAGAAGACAACAAAAATACAGGTTACTAAGAAAGTGGGTATAATTAGAAGAAAAAGATATAATAATACTAAGTATAATGTTATTGCACCATTTTGAGGCCTTATCATATTACACCTGGTCAAGTGAGAAGAGACAGGGGATGAACAGGGTTGCATTTACAAACTTCCAGTAATGATTACGATGATTTAAATTTGATGCTGATCAAGTTGTTAAAATTTACTATTTAAAGAGCAAGGACCTCATTATGCTGCCATTCCCGCAGTCCAAACAAAGTCCTGTTTACTAACCAACCCCTTATTGGTAACTACTATTTGAAGTTGCAGCAAACTTTGTTATCAACAGGCTTTTCACCGTTACCACTTGTTTCAAAGACGGACCCTTACAGTCTGAATGTGTCAGTGGGAACAGAGCTTTTCTTTGAAGAACTCCATGGTAAACCAGAAGTCCAATAATTAACATAGTAGACATGTTATGTCACCAAAGGCCAAAACTTTGTCCTTCCCACTTGCACTTCCTGTTTTGAATTCCATCAGAATGCCTTCTGATAAGGATGGTTTTTAAGGATGGAGGTGGAGCCGCCCAGTCGAGCACTCTAAACATGGGAGCTCTTTGTCAAATACTGTATACGTTAGTGTTCCATATAGGGCCATGTGGGTACACTGGTAGGTTTTTTTTTGTTTTGACCATACATGGGGTTTGAATATAACGTCCCAATGTTGGAGCTCAGAGATCAGTTCATATTTTAAGACTGACAGTTATTGGCTCTTTCATGTTTTTGAATTGATCTCAAATCTTCTAATCCCTGGGCTTTATGTGCATAAATTGTAATCCAACCTCTGGATAGGGTAAAACTAAGCCAAAGGAGGACAAAATTCAATCAGAATGATGTATTTGGAATAGATTCTCGATTTTCTTTTGCGCAAATTCTTCACTGCGGCAGTCAGACTCAAACCAGTGTTAGTTGCTTTTCCCATGTCTTTCTGTGTGTGTTTAGACCCTGCAAATGGCCCATTTCTTGTGCTAGAGAAAACAAAAACACCAAGAAAAGAATTTCCTTCTTCATAGTTAAGCCTATTGACGTATACCCCATCAATCAACTTGCTCTCAGTACCAAGGGGGTTTGTTGCAGTTTAAAGTAAATTATTATCCTTGGACATATGGAACTACTCACCAAGACCAGCTCCTACGATAGTTTTCCTGCATTTTTGTGCGAATGTTGTGCAGTGATTTAGTATTTGAGTTTCTTTTTCTTTGTATTGCAGTCAGATACTCATTGTAATAGAGTGTGTTTTTCTACATCTGAAATTATGCATTTGACAATGCGGTTTTAACATTAAATGTTAAAATTTCATTTATACACCTTGGTGGTCACAGTACCACTGTTGAAAAACTTACACAATGCTATTTTTTAATACCAACCTTGGAAATAATACCAACCTTGAAAAACAGGATGTGCATGAAGAATGAAACTGATACAGAGAGTAAGTGTATTCTAGTTTTTCTCAAGATCCACTTCTCTCTCAGGGCCAAACATTGTTTTGATATTTTATTGAAGTTATTGGAAAATGGTTGGTCAAAACCCTGACCTGGTAAATTATATTGTAAATAATGACCTCACTTGGCCTTGGTGCCTGGTTATTTTCAACACCTAACTCAGTGTTTCCAAACTTTTATTTTGTAAAAATCCACAAACCTCAACAAGACAAGTTCTTGAACCATTCTTGTACCATTCTTGAACATTAATGAGGATATTTTATTTCTTTAGTGTTATCTGAACAGTGAGTATTACTCAAGTTTTAAACAATGAAAATATAATTGGACCAGCAAAACTGACTATGAACCTCTAGGAAACATGATAAAATAAGAAAAAAAAAACAGTCATAAAAAACAGTCATATGGCCAAAATCTAAATTGGGATTTTAAAAAATCCTGAAGCGTGACATGTTTATTGTTTAGAATTTATTTTGAATGGACTTGAAACTAACCAAACAAATGTAACTGAAAACAAAGCTTGGAGCCACACCCAGGCAGCAGCTCCACTCATTTCACTGTCAATGGACCTTAATGCGTATCATTTACAGGTGAATTGGGTGTTTGTGGTCACGTGACTTTTCTCTCTCTTCTCAGCTTTTATTTGGAGAAACTTGTCTCCGGAAGTTTACCCTGTAATCTAAGTAATCTCTGTTCTTCTTTTGAACAACTCTGGGACGGCTCACACGGCACAAAGCTGCCTTACTGGCTGGGCCTGATTCCTGCTGTGACGCCATTATTGTCGCTCAACCCACAGTCTGAAGAGGGAATACCGTAAGTGTTTACCTGGAATGAAAATGGCCAAAAGAAGCTGACATGTGTCTTGGATAAACCCCAGGATCAAGGAGACATTATTGTCCAAGTGGTGAGCCAGGTGTGTTTTACGTATTTACACTCATGTACAGTATTTCTGTGTTTCTTTTATCACTCCCCAACTTTCGTTTTAACTCAAGCCTTCTGTTCCCCCTCACAGCTCCCTATCTCTCCTGTGTTTGAGCACATGTGCATCGGCGCCTCCCTCTGTTCCCAGTCCAGGGAGAGTGGGGGCTCAACATGTGTGCTTCCAATTGGCCTTTGAACAAAACTGCCTGTTTCCTGTGTACTGCGGGGCACAGAGAGAGAGTGTAGTGATTTTGGGAGGCTCCTCCTGAAAGCATCTCGCAGGATGTTTGACTAGAAGTCCATATCACACTTGACTGAGTGAAAACCAGCTTCAGTTGCTGAAAGAGGAGTTTTTTTTTCTTATTTGTTTTGTCATCATCTTTACTCAAAGCATGGACACGGAGGGGAATAAGCCAAGGACCTTTGTGTCCACCTTCAAAATTGCAATCAAGCCTCAAAGCAGATCCAACAACTCACAGAGGTCACAACAGCCAAATGGACTGGAAGCAAAAAACTCCATAGTACACAACAAGCCCGGAGTGACATCTGCAACAGGTAAACGTTAGAAAAGTTGGGAACTACTACTGACAATTGGGAATGCAGTGTTGTTAAATAATCTCAACTCTGATCAACTAGTCTGGTGATCCCTGATGGTTTTCATTTTAAGTTTTTGTGTCAAAAGCCTGGTTAGAAAAACCAGGAGAACCTCTTTCAGTGCAAACAAAGTGCTGAACGCATGTGCTCAGTTAGGTGAAGGTCCCTCGGGGCCTCAGCACTTGTTCAAACATCAGACCGGGCTTCAGCTTTTGAAGCAAACAGGGTCATTCTGAAATTTCCTTTTTTTTTCTCCTAATGTCATTTTGCAATCGCCTGTTTAATGATGTGCATCAGAGACCTGGGGTTGCATGCAAGACCCACATTAACACAAACACAGATGGCATTCCGGCATGGGCTGATGAACGCCCCCTTATTCACCCCCCCCTGGACATTACGGTGCCACATGTGCAAACAAATGTGTGGTGGGAAAGTTTTGTCCAGAGCATGTCGAATTCCTAGCACTGATGCTCACAATTAAGCATTGTGTAACCAATGAACTGTCAACACCTACAGACCTAGTCCCCACAGATGTCAGGAATTATGTTATTTTGTGTCTAAAATCAAGGATGTAGGGCTATTTGTGTTGAAAGATTAACCTAAAAATTTGCACAGAAAATGTAGATAATGGTATAAGTCATTATGATTAAAAATTAATTAATAATTATTATTTTTTATTTTGGTATTTATGATTTTTTTTTTTAACCAAATGTGTTTGTAATTTGCTGCAGTTCAGGGACAGGAGTATGGGGGAGTTAATGGCGCCTTGGAATTTGACCAGGGACCTAAAAAGGCTGTAACGCAGCTGAAACTAATTTTCTATATACAGTGCATCTCTCTCTTGAGGGAAATTACTACCTTTTAAAATATTTCCAAATGTTGCGTAAAGTTTTTATAACATCAGGTGTAAGAATTTGTTAGACACTTAATTTTACGTACAACAATAAGACTCAAAAAAATAAGTAATAATAGGCTTCCTAGACCTAATAAATAGTTTTTCAAGGATTCATGTTCATGTGGTTTGATGTACAAACTGCAGATGTTTTGGAGTGGGTTTAAAATTTCAATTTAAATAGATTTATTATGAGATTCATAAGGGTTTGAGAGACTCACAACACATCTGTCACTCTCTAGGCATGCTTCATAGTTTTTATTTTTTCCATTTTTCCTCTCCAAACATGGAGTTATGATTACGTTGACCCATGTGTGTTTTATTTCAAGATTCTCCTTAAAATACTTCAGTCTGGTTTGAATTGTATTTTTAGCTGAAGATAAGTGTTTTGGGCTAGCCTCAGTATCAGCATTTTTGTAATTTTTTGTTAAGTGGCACAATCTTAAAATCAACTTCTGACATAGACTTAAAGAAATCTAATAAAAAAACCATCTGAATATAAATGGCATGCTGAGACATGGGAAGTTTAAAAAAAGAAAAAAAATAGTGTAATTCAGGATACCCTTGCATTGAATTCTACGGTAATTGTAATGACGCAATTACCATTGCTGTGAATCAGCAGTCTTACAAGTCACTTATTTTGTTGTTTTTCCTCTAATCTACATGAAGAAACCAGACACACACCAGTGCAGAGCCTTGCGGCACCCCATTTCAAAGATCCGCTCCGAGACTGTTCGACGTGGGAAGGAAGTGATGCTACCTTTCAAGCCGTTATCACTGGAAGTCAGCCTCTGACTACTTCCTGGCAACACAATGGTAGGAGAATGGTCGAAACACCTTGAACACTCAAGGTAACAAATGATGACCACATATATAAAGAATTCCTCTAACCCTGTTTAGGAAAAAAGATGCCATTCAGCAAGTCGTCCTTCAAAAACGGTGAAGCCTCTCTGGTTTTGAGCGCATGTTTACCTGAAAATGCTGGGACGTACACCTGCACTGCTGAGAACATTGCTGGAAAACAGTCGTGCAGTGCTGTGTTACATGTCAAAGGTACGTAAATACTGGTGTTAGATACAGTACAAGATACAAAGTGTGGTGTTTGGCACACATGCCTCTGAAACAGAGAGAATTCCTGGGTTGGATTCCCAGAGGAACCAAAAGATTGGTTAGAAGAAAGGTTATGAACCACAGCTGCAATGGGCAGTCAGACAATATTTGCTGGATTCCAAAAAATCTAGTTAAAAGTTACTGTAAGTTGATGATTAACTGATTACTTCTCAAACTGAGGTCAGATGATGTAATCTGAGGCTTGTTTGACTTAGTAGACGTTACATGGTCCGGTCAGAATGTCCAGTGTAAGCTGTATTTTCTTTAAAGCATGTTGTTTTGCATTACTGTGGCTGCTGTATAACACTTCACTGTGTTTGGAAAGGAACAGCAACAAAGGAAATCTACAGAATAAACAACTACGAGCGGCAGAGGGAGGTCAAGTGCGAGCCGACGACGGAGGAACACACAGAACCAGTTTCAGTTTGTAAAGGTAATCCATGGCAAGAATGTTGTATTTTAATCTAAATCTGAATATACATCTTCAATGTGTCTCAGGGGCAGCAGTCTCCACGACTGCCACCCAGATCACACTGCACCATATTGTGAGCCTTCCTGTGGGTGGTGAGTCCACTGAAAGTTCTGTGGGTCGGGACAGTGCTATGATCAGAGCACCTCACTCACACCTGGCAGCTGGTGGATTAGAAATCCAAATCTGCTTCCTTGACCACTGGACTACCACTGCCACTATTTAGATAAGATTAAATAATAATAGTTTAGAAAACATATATTCCTATTATTGTTAAATGGGCTAATTTATTAAGCATGACAAAGTAAGGGAGAGTGTCACTACTGTCGTCAACATCTGCATCAGAAACAGTTTGATTGAATGAGTCACTCATTTTCGTTTTCTTAATGGGGGGAAATTCGTCCCCTGCAATCTACAGAAAGCATCCAGGGTTGTTTCCTATTTTGGAAAAATTCCTGAAGTTGGAAACACATATTGTGGTAATCAGGGATACAGTGCCACCCACAGAGGCCGTCTCTGGGTATTTGGTCTCCACAATATTCACTCTGTGGTGCCATTGCTCCAGGACTCGGGATGATTTGCACTAACATTTACATTTATGCCTTATGCGAGGCAACCTAAGGCTTTATAAGAGTATTTCAGTGGGTAGGAATAGACCCGAAAAGCCCTCTGTAGGCTAGAAGCCCAGATTTCAATGTGATGGGGGCAGCTATGGTAAGACAGTGGAGCAAATGGAGAAATTGGAGAAAATGATGGAAAAACTGCTCCTTTGTATGTTGAGGTGCTCGTAGGTGGGGGCACTGTAATTGTGTTTTTCCATCAAATCCTGAGATTAAAAAGTTTGTGTACCACTAAACAGGCCCAGATTGCATACTTAACTTAACTGGTTGTAAATTTGTCTAATGCAAAGTATGTACTGTGGCTAAAACCAATGATATGTCCAATATCATAACATGTCCAATATATGGTGGTATTTAAAAATATGTTTTATATATGTATTGTTTTTATTTGCTAAATTGCAGCTGATTTAATAATGTTAACTTCCTTACAATCTTCCTTACAATCAAATGACAAACATGCTTTTTTATTGATATAATTCAGAATTTCTTTTTTACAACCTGTTGCTTGTCATATGTGTCACTGCAACCAAACATGATCCTTGACACATGATAGGTCAGATTCTCCCCAACTTCCTACAACCTAGCTTCCTCCTCTGAGTCCACCTTCTTCCCTCTTCCCCACAGACATCAGAGACCTGAGCCTTCAAACAAAAGCCTCCCTTTCCAAAGGTGAGTAGAGAGCAATGTAGCTCAAGACTTCAGCTCAATCATTTAGTCTTGAAGTTTCTGACTTCCTGTCTCACTTCCTGCTCCTCTTCCAGAATCTCCTGTGGAGTTTGTTGACCCTCCTGAGCAGGTTGAGGTCCGGCTGGGAGAGAAGGCCCAGCTCCTCTGTGAGTTCAGGAGCAGTTGTTTCCCTGTGGCCTGCTGCTGGATTTACAACAAAGACAAAGTAGGAGGAATGAGCACCATGTGCTTCACAGGAGTTGGGATTAAACTACTGTAGATTCCTTCACTCTTCTTCTCCTGCTCTTCAGGTGGTAGTTGGAAGTTCACGCATCTCTGTCACTAACGGTAAAACTCAGAGCAGCGTGGAGATCTCTCAGGCCTGCGTGGAGGACACTGGCTCCTACACCGTCGTTGTGCGAAACCGAGAAGGCTCTGCTCAGCACACGGTCTCCCTCAGCGTTATAGGTGAGGCTCAACTGTTGGTTTCACTACTGCTTTATCAGGTTAAATGTATATTTTCATGTCTTGGGAAATTATTCAGTTCTTAGGTTTTTGTGTTACAATATGATTTATTTCACAATTGGAATATTGTGCTTTTTAAAAAATCCATTGCTTGTTCTAATGCTAATTATCATCTACACCAGGTGTGAGCAAACACTTGGACCATGGGCCACAATTGGTCCTTAAAATTGGAACTGAGGCTAACTTTGTGAAAATAGATTAGGTGTTGATGAAGATTTTCGGTCTTCCATAGTGAAACTGTTTGTTAGGCAACTGGACAAGGTTTTTAGAAACGTAAAAATGTCCAGCTGCCCAATGAAATCCCTTAACCTTAAGATTAATGACATATAAAAGTCATGCACGAAGGCTAAAATGCTTTTAGATTTTTCTATACCATGATGTAGCAAAATGTAGTTTCTAGAAAAAAGACAGAAAAGTAATCATAATACAGATTAATCATATAATTTGGACAATTTTGCCAGGCTGGATTTCATTGCTGAATGGACTGCATCTGGCCCACGGGCCTTAGGTTGGATTTACACTGAATTGACATTTTATTTCTTTAAACATTAACATATATAAATGTAAAATTTACATTTTTAAAAATAATATATGTTTAAGGTGCAAATGAATGCCAGAGAATTTAAAAACTATTTTTTCAACTGCATAACTCCTAGAGATTTGTCTCCTACTAATTCTAGTTAAGTATTGTTGCTGTCTTCCATTGTAAAAAATAAAAACACCTTCCACTTGAGTTACTAGGCTGAACTACGCCCTAGGTGCGACATATAGTAGATACAAAGTCAAATAAAAAAAAAAAAACACACAACTAGTGCCTGAAGGCAGCTCAGGAACATGCTGTCATCAGGTCCTCCTGCAGGTCTGGACTTGTGTGTGATTCCTTCCCAGACGTGATAGAGTAGCATGGGACACAACTTAATGGGGTCGCCACTTCCTCCAACTCAGGAAAACTGCTTTGCACGTATGGAGAAGATTTTATCTGCATATCATCAGCACACACTTGCAACACACATAGGAACTTTGACAAGTAAAGGAAAAACATCACATCTATATAGGGAAACTTGATCCTTTTTGTCTTTGTATGGCCAGTCATTTCATGCTATCTCATTTTCCACTTTCCTTCAGGCCGGCCTGATCCTCCTGCGTCCCACCCTGTTGTTTCAAAACTGTCCTGCGAGTCCTTGGTTTTGTCCTGGACTGGTCCCAGTTACGACGGGGGCACCGCAGTGCTAGGCTACATCATAGAAGTGAAGCAGGAGGACCTGGAAAAATCCGGGAGCTGGACTGAGATAACAGGTCACTGCAAAAACACATCGTACCAAGTCCGATCCGGCCTGGAGCCTCAGGGCAAATACCGCTTCAGGGTCAGAGCCTACAACACTGCAGGGGTCAGTGAACCCAGCCAAGAGTCTGACTGCGTAGAGATGGCAACGTCAAGTGAGTCATTTGGAGTTTGGAGTGATGACAGGACATTATTGTGGGTGTGATGATTAAAAATATTTTGTTTTTGTGTCTAAAGAGACAAAGGATGAGCCCGAGTCTTACGTTACTGTAACGGTGGACACGCAGCACAAGGTGAAAGATCACTACAATGTTCATGAAAAGCTGGGAGTGTAAGTAGAATTAAAAGACATGCAAAACAGTAACTTTCTTTTAAATGAGACTGAGAATTACTGACAACATTTATTCACATTAATTTTCATTTTTGTGCAGTGGGAAGTTTGGTCAGGTGTTCCGGTTGTCGCACAAAGAAAGTGGTGAAGTGCGTGCAGGGAAGTTCTATCAAGCGCGGACATCCAAGGACAGAAAAGCAGCTCGCAAGGAAATAGAACTCATGAACTTCCTCCACCATCCAAAGATTGTCCAGTGTCTGGCTGCCTACGACACACGTTCAGAGATGGTCATGGTCATGGAATAGTGAGTAGAAGGCTACAGTGTTTATTTTCTGTTTTACAGCAGTGGTCTCAAACCCGCGGCCCGTGGTGCGATACTTTGTGGCCACCATCTTGATGTAAAAGTTGAATGAGCATTAAATCCACAAGATTTATTGCTAAAAACAATAACAATAACAATTTGCAGATGCACTCAGTGGTAGACACTGCTGTGGCTGAATGTGAGTATTACAAGACTCACCTAAATTGTTCTATTACAGTGGGAAACAGTTTTGTTTTGTTTTTTTTTGTGTTTTGGCAATTTTTTTTTCTTTTGTTGAACATTAATTTCCAATGCAGCCCTTTGGCAAAATGACAGTGGGGTCAGTGGCCCTCAACTTATTTGAGTTTGAGACAGCTGTTTCACAGTATACTCTATATTCAATACATTTGATTAATGAGCAAAATGTAAAAAAAATTGTTATAAGAACAAATATGTTTTAACTACACAGCACAATTAGTGCCAGATGTAATATGTAAGCTAGGATAAAAAAAAGCACAAAACATGGTAATCCTAAAAGCACTGTTTTTGGACAGTACAGTGCCACAAACATTTATGTGAAAGGATGTAAAAGTTTCAGGTTTCTATCCAGAAAACCATTGAAATAATTACAAGATTAGCTCTGAAATTAAACTCTTATGGGCTATTATTGTTGTCGTTAAATCTTATCAGCAAACTTTAGTGGAACCAGGAATTAAAATGAAGAAAACAGCACAGTGGACTTGTATTTTTTTCATTACTGTATGTTGGAACAGTTGTAGGCCTGGTATTATTTTTAAATTTACCCATTTAGTTACTCATTTAGTCACTTTGCTGTAATAATCTTAAGCCTGAACTTAAGCAACTTAACTTTTTCCTTAAATTGTAAGTTGTTTTGGGTAAACGCCTTTGCTGAATACATTGTAAATTTGATTCCCAGGCCACAATGGATCCTTAAAACTCACACGAGGGCTGAGTCAGGAGATGAATTTGTTTGAAATTTGATTAATGATGTGTTGAGGATTCTCAGGCATCCAGGTCATGGCCAAGTTAAAGAGTTTCATAAAGCAATTAGATGTTAAGCTTTTGAAACATAGAATATTTGTTAAAAGAGAGGAAAGCAAAAATTTGACCACCGCATTTAACCCATCACCAAGGTGAACAGTGGGCAGCTTTGAGTGCCCGTGTAGCCGTTAATGGGAGCGATACCATGCTCAATGTCCCTCAGAGGTAACCTGGCAATTAGTAGATTCGAACTTGGAACCCTCTGGACCCCAGTCCGTTTGCTCAACCGCTGGTCCACACCAGTCAGTGATAAGTTAAATAACCTAATGTCCTGTTGATAAACAGAATTCTTTAACCTTGAGATACATGACATGTAAAAGTCATTGTTTTTCATGCAAAAGGCAGAAGTATAGTGTTAATAGCATCATTTGGACAAGTTTAGAAGGCCAGATTAAGATGCATAAGGGACACAATTTGGCCCTCAAGCCGTAGATTGCCTCTGTCTACTATAGAAAGAATATGTCACAGGATTTTTTTAGGACATGATCCTAAATAAATATGTCCAATTGTTTGACTCTCTCTGCTCAGCATCGCAGGTGGCGAGCTTTTCGAACGCATTGTGGCCGAAAACTTTGAACACACGGAGCCCACCAGCGCACGCTACATGCAGCAGATCCTGGAGGGCATGCAGTATGTTCACAAGCAGAACATTGTCCACCTGGACCTGAAGCCAGAGAACATTGTCTGCGTGGACACGACTGGGACCAAGATCAAGATCATCGACTTTGGCTTGGCGAGCAAACTGGGTAAGTGTTAAACTACCAATGCTACCATAGGGGAATTTACTGTTCACAACATAAATAAAAATAATGACCATGAGAGTAAGGATGTCAGAAAGCTTTGAATTGCCCACTTGGGATGTGTGTATACATGCGTCTGTGTGTGTTTGTGTATGTGTCAATTCTCAAAAGATAACACATTTATTTGGCTGAAGTACACAAGAAACAAAAATACAAAAATTCCTTTTATGGACATGAGCTGCCAGCATGATGAGTGCTCTGGTTTGTACAAATTCAGAAAATATTCAGAATCAAGTAGTTCCAAATATTATCAAAAACTTCTGTTTATATTCTCATAACTATTATTAAATTGTACTTTGTCAAAAAGGAAAACTTTAGTGGGAGAATTTCTGATCTGACTGTGACTGTAAGTGAAAAGTTCAGACTGAAATATAGAAACAAAGAGATGGAAAATAGAGGAAATGACACGTTCCCTATGCATGTGTGTGGTTTTATGCATTGGACCTAAAGCAGTTCCTCTTAATTTAACCTGTTTCTCTTTAAAGACCTTGATGGTCTTTTATGGTGTTTTTCAAAACTGAAAAGAAAAAAGCTAAATACGACAGACGGCTCCAGTCAGGGTGGTCTATTTAGACGAGTCTCAGCCTGTGTGTAAATAACCGGTGGAAAAAAAAAAGTGCCATGTTTAATATCCTGCTGTTATTTTTCTTCCTCTCGTCCTGTTTCTCAGTGAAGGATGAACCTCTGATGGTGATGCACGGCACACCAGAGTTTGTGGCCCCAGAGGTGATCAACTATGAGCCTGTGGGTGTGGAGACGGACATGTGGAGCATAGGGGTCATCTGCTTCATCCTGTGAGTGGGAAAATAGCAGTCTGTTTATCTGTTGTGTAACTATTTGTCATGTTATGTTTCCATATCAGGTAATGGATATATTCACTTTTCTTGGCCACTGGTATTTTTTTTTCCCGTAAATAGACAGTAAATAGAAAAACTTACCATGAAATTTAGTCCAACACCATTGTAAAATCCACAATGTACAAAACTGAGCATTGGGAAATGATTCACTTTGTTTGTCGTGATGCCATCTTGTGGTGACGATCCGGTATTTCCATATAACCATGTCTTCATCATCATATTCTTTCCTTTGGCTTGTCCCCTTTTTCAGGAGATACCAATTTCCACCACCCCCACCCTCTGTGTCCTCTACTCTACCTCCATGTCCTCCCTCACTGCATCCATCAATCTCCTCTTTGTCTCCTACTTAGTTGCTCCATCTCTAGGATCATTTTTCTACCAGTATAACCACTGTCCCTCCTCTGAACATGTCCAAATCATCTTAATCTGACTGTGTTGTCCCTCTAATCACCCTCAGAACCTCAGCATCTTTAACTCCTCCAGCTTTCTCATGTCTTCTACCTGTTCCTAGTGTCGCTAATCCATCCATCATGTCTGGTCTCACAACTGTCCTGTAAACCTTTCCCTTCACCTTAGCTGACTCTCTTCACAGCTCACTCCTGACATCTTTCACCTGTTTTAACCAAGTGTTCATGTATTTATAAGTTATTGAAATCAAAAATAATAATGATGGCATTAAGGATTTTGTCTATTGACATTGACGGTATGAAGCCTGTCTCCTTTTGTGTCAAAATGTTGGATGTAAACAGGAAACATTGAATGCTTTCTGTCCTGCAGGTTGAGCGGAGAATCTCCTTTCCAGGGAAACAGTGATGCTGAGACGTTTGCCCTCGTGACTGCAGCCAAATACGAGTTTGACCAGGAAAGTTTCGAGGACATCTCTGATCAAGCTAAAGAATTCATCAGTTCCCTGCTGCAAAAAGATTGCAGGTTGGTTAGTGAGTTTCTTCAAAGCTGCCGTTTAATTTTAGCCAGGAACTTAAGCTACAGTAGTTACATTTGTATTAGAGTCATGATAATTGAAGAACAGAGTGGACGCAGGATGGAACAGGTGGAGAAAAGAGTCAGGAGTGATCTGTGATAGCTGTCTGAGATAGAAGAGAGTCAGCTAAGGTGAAGGGAAAGGTTTACAGGACAGTGGTGAGACCAGACATGATGGATGGACTAGAGACACTAGGAATAGGTCGAAGACAGGAGACAGAGTTGGAGGTGGAGGAGTTAAAGATGCTGAGATTCTCTTTAGGACAGACAAGGATGGACAGGATCAGGAATGAGGTGATTAGAGGGACAACACAGACAGGAAGAAGCTAGAGAAGACAGATTGAGATGGTTTGGACATGTTCAGAGGAGGGAC
>JAFBJS010001342.1:60662-72850 GCA_016785265.1 Paraplagusia blochii | reverse complement strand
TGTAAAAAAAAAAAAATATATATATATATATATATATATATATATATATTTTCTGCTCATAGCTTTATTTTATTTTTTTCCATTCCATCTTCTTTTGTAAGATCTAATGATATTCATTGGTTTCATGTAGGAGGTTTTCACCAACCACTACACAAATAAGAATGAACAATAGTCCAGGAATGGATTCATCCATTCTCCATTGATTTCTTTGAGGAATTTTTTTTTTTTTTTTTTTACTTTTTTGTTTCCCAAAGATTTCAGGCAAAAACTTAGGTTGAAAGCTGAGGTTCCAGTTTAATCATAACTTAGTTATATAAACAACTATGTTACACACATACATAAGCATCACAACTGAATCAGGAAGAATGTTCCAGTTCCTTACAGCAAAACTCATAAGTCTCCAATATTGTATGCTGCAGTTGATGTAAACACCCCCACAAAACCCTAGTGCAGTTGTGTTTGTATATCCATTAACTGTAAACTCCTTACATGTATTTATACAGTTTATTAGTATCTGCTGTGTAAATTCCATCAGTGATGTCAAACTCAATTTAATTTGAAACAATACAGTTTCCTTGTAGGGTCTGTTGTAAATGGAAGACTATAGATAACTACTACATGATACTTCTTCTTTCGGCTTGTCCCTTTTTCAGGGGTTGCCAAAGCGGGTGGAAAATTTCCATCTCCCCCTGTTCCCCGTATCCTCAACTCTAACTCCAACTACCTCCATGTCCTCCCTCATTGCATCCATCAATTTCCTCTTTGTCTCCTATCTGGTAGCTCCAACTCTAGGATCATTCTTCTACCAATGTATCCACTGTCCCGCCTCTGAACATGTCCAAACCATCTCAATCTGTCTTCTCTAGCTTTTTCTCCAAACCTTCCTGTCTGTGTTGTCCCTCTAATCACCTCATTCCTGATCCTGTCCATCCTTGTCTCTCCTAAAGAGAACCTCAGCAACTCCTTAACTCCTCCACCTCCAGCTTTGTCTCCTGTCTTCTACCTATTCCTAGTGTCTCGAATCCATACATCAGGGCTGGTCTCACAACTATCCTGTAAACCTTTCCCTTCACCTTAGCTGACTCTCCTATCACAGATCACTCCTGACTCTTTTCTCCAGTTGTTCCATCCTGACTCCACTCTATTCTTCTCCTCTCTTCCACAGTCTCCACTGCTCTGAACAGTTGATGCTCGGTATCTAAACTCCTCCACCTTCTCCACCTCTACTCCTGGTATTCTCACCACTCCACTGTCCTCCCCTTCATTCACACACATGTACTCTGTCCGCCTACGACTGAACTTCATTCCTCTTCTCTCCAGTGCAAACCTCCACCTCTCTAGGTGGTGCCTACTCTCACTACAGATCACATTGTCATCTGCAAACCATTTAATACATGTTACTGCAGTTTAATATTATCTATTCACACCACTAATAATACTAACACGATACCTACCATCCACAACACTGCGTATACTTCTTGAGTGAATGAAATCCAACAGCTGAAGTGAAAAAAACATCCTGTTTAGTTTTTGTTTACTTGCCAAAGATAGAACTCTATGTGTGGAGGCAAAAACTAACTCTCCGTCCCAAAGCCAGACTCACTTCCCTTTATTGTTTCTTCTGAGCAGACGCACAACTTCCTCAAGTGTGAAACAGTAAGACTAAATAAGAGATCACAGGAAGTCCTTCTGGGATGTCATGGTGCAGCAGTAGGGCAACAGGAAAAGGCGACCCCGTCATTTGCGAAATAAACAAAACAGTTGCAGTTGTATTTTTACCGATGCACAAAAAAAAAAAAAAAAAAAAACTTGCCTGTATCAAGACTGAAACTTCATATAAAGTTGGATGGATAGAACTTTATCAATCCCTCAGAAGTATCTTTCAGAAAGTTAAGGGATTTACCTTAATTCTGTATCTCAAATGATTTAATCAGTCGCAATCCCACCTGTTCTGTACCACAGGTGCATTGTGGTCTAGTTCAGAGCGAGTACAGACAGCAGCGAGAGGAGACAGAAGACAGAGAGGAGCAGCAGGATTGATTAGTCAGCAGAAGGGTCGACTCCAACACTCACTCCTGTGACGTTTGCACCAAGCAGCAAAAATAATAAAGATTTTACACTGAGACACATGGACTGTTGCAGCGACTCTATATACTGTTTCACTATAACCAGCTGTGTGCTGCAGTTCAGGGCATTGCTGCCCCGCCTCAAGGGTAGTTTATTAAAGTAGGTCAACGATGTCAGCAGTTCTTCCACCATCAGGGACAAAGAGAGGAGCAGAACTTACTTTTAAAGTATATAATCTGATCTGTTCTGAGGATATTAGAGAGATACTGAAAAAAAAAACACCATAACGTAACGCTGAATACTCTACTATAGTATCACTAAATGTACTGATACATTTATTCATTCATCTGCTTGTCCATTGCCAGGTCACAGGAGCAGCCTGCACCACCCAAATCACATTGCACCATTTTCTCCGCCCTCCTGTGAACCTGAAGCGCTAGGCCACCACTGCCTCCACACTGATCCAATGTTTCCCAAACTTCTTCTCTTTTTCTCCATAAGCCAGAAACCTTCATGACTCCTAATTCCTAAATCATTAACAATTATTGAACAAAAAGTGTATTTTGTTGTTGACTAAGTTATAACTGAAATGAACGAGCAAAAAAAAGTGAAAAATGAATCGAGACAAAAAAAAAAAAAAAAAACTGAGGATGGCGACGAAGTGTTTGAAAAAAAATGCACTAATGTCACTTCAACATGAGTTTTTTTGTCCAGTTAATTTGTAAAACAGTAACAATGGTTAACTGAAGCTTTGATTAAGTGGGAATTTGTTATCAAATAGTATTTAAAGCTGTTTTACATCAATGGCGTCTTTTTATTTTAACATCATTTGTGTTTAAATGCATCCTGAGTTTTAATGATATTAAACAAATGATTAAATTATTTTTTGTCATTGTGATCCACACCACAGCACCGTCCTTTTGGACAGCACCTTGAGCACCTAGGGAGCAGTGTGTGGGGACAATACCAAACTCAGGACACCTCGGTGGTAACTTGGCAGTAGGGGGATTCGAACCGGGGGCCTTGCAGACCCTTAACCACTAGACCACAGCTGCCCTAAAGCCAGTTTCATGTCAGAAGTGGGATTCGAACCCACACCACCAGAGGAGACTGCGGACATCTACTGTGGTGATGGTGATGGTTTGAGGACAGTTCTCTTAAAATAAGAGTTCATTTTGTGCCAATGAGAAGGAATCAACTTCTGCACGCACATCCTGGTCTAATCAGTCCTTCAGATCACTTTCATATTAAGTGACGCCTTCATTCCACTTTATTCCTCATTAACTGAAACCTGTCCTGGTGAATTATTAGCAATGACAGTAACTCAAAGGGAAATGGTCATGAATTAAATAGTATCAACACTAAATTAATTGCTAACAAATAAAATGTTAATATTGTGATTTTCTTTTTCTTTTTACCTTAAACACATTGCCTTCTAATTCAAGATGACAGATTACTGCTGGTGTGAAGACAAGTGGGGAACAGCTCACACCTGTGTTGTACACAGGAGATAAAGAATGATCTGATGGTTTTGGTCCTTACAGTCCACTGTCCTGAGCTCCTCAGATGAGCCCAGACACACACACACTCTCATCTCTGGTAAGAGAAATGACCCAAACCAACTCCACCATCTGTGTTTCCCTCTTTTTGTTTAACACAACTGCATCAACAGGGAGAATATTGGATAAATACATATTTATCAGCCTCAGCTGTAAACCATATCTCCCCTGATTGGCCTAATCCTATGACCAATCAAATGAACTTCTCCGACATGTCATTGGACCCCGACCCACTGCTTGAGAAACAGTGCTTTTTCACATGTTTTTAGAGTTGTTGCTTGATAAGAACTTGCTTACTTATGATATCAATGGGTTTGTGGTAAATTTCCAGATATATTGTCCCCTCTTGTATCAACCACATGTCGTTGAAGGTGTACTGTTAAGATTACCAGGGTGTAAAGTGTCAATAATAATAGAAATCAATCCACAAAATGACTGCAAAGAGGAGAGCTCCCCCAAGTGGTACGGCAACATAAATCACAGAGACGGTGTTACTGCTGTATATCCAGCTCCTGGCATAAAATCATGACTCCTCTCTCCGCAAAGTCACTCCGTTAAACTGGGTTAGAATTCTCTCTGCTCATCGCAATAACTGTTAATATTATACATTATCATCATTCAATCTGACTTACGCTTCACGTCAGCAGATCCCTTGGCCGTGGACAGGGAGCAGAGAGCCAGGAAGAGAAAGCCAAAGTTGCCCCGCCGCCTCCAGACTCTCATGGTGATGGATCTCAGCTTCGGCCACACGGATCAGCGACGCTCCAGGACCAGATGCTGCTCACGGTATGGAGTCGGTGGTCAGAGAAGGTCAGCGTGGAGAGTCCACTCAGTCCCTCACATGCAGGACAGGAGTGAGGAGACACTACAGACTGTCACTCCGTCAAAGCAGATGTCATGTCAAAAAGTTTGTCCCCCAACTGCAGACACTCCGATCCGTCCGGATGAGTCTGCGGAGGCAGGAGGAGGCATGGAGGAGAGGGAGAAGCAGCGGCAGCGGAGGATGTTGGTAGTGAGTGGGACAGAGACAGACAGACTGGGAAGATGTTGGAGAGCTGGACTGTAACCATCTCCTCCTGTAGCCCAGCGTTCACTCGGTGCCATGTGCGCTCGGGTTGCCCTGGGTCCTAGTGCCCTACAGGTTTTGGACGAGAATCGCGCCGGATCTTTGTGGAAAACTTGTAGGAAAAATACAGAACTATCGCATTACGAAGATGATTAAGATAAAAATATATATTTACATGATAACAGGACATTGTTGCAGACTTTACACACCATAGCATAGTATACAGTAGTGGAGACACGTCCAAATTGTTCCACAAAGGGCCGGTGTGGCTGCAGGCACACCTGAGTTGATTGGTTTAATCAACCAATCTCAGTCATCAGACAGCTGATTGGTTAAGCTATGTGATCTGGGTTGGTTGGAACAAAAACCAGCAGCCACGCCGGCCCTTTGTGGAACAGTTTGGACATGTCTGCAGTAGAGTTAACGGACCTGGCAACCCAACCCTAGATCAAATACATTTTCACATTTCAACATTGGTCTTACATTGGACCCTTTATAGGTCCAGAGAGTTCCGACAGAGGAGGTACTAAGTTAATGTCTAATATTTATAGATTTGCATAAAATACTCCTTACAAAACGTTTCTCAACCCCTGGCTTGCTGAACAGTCCATAGCACATTCAGTACTGAGACTGATCTGCTGTACTGAGCAATTCTTTGGTTGGTGTTGCTGATTCCCAAAGACTGGGTCGTGACCCTCAGGTGGGTCGCAGGATTTTTTTGGGGGGGTCTCCTTGTCATGGAGTTATCAGAGGACCTCAAAGTAATGTTTCTTTGCTCCACTAATGTTTTTGTTGTTTTATACTTGAGTAATACTAATTGTTACTAATATCAGTAAGTCAACTATAGAATATCATCAATAATGTTCAATAATGGTCATTGATGTGTGACCTGGGTTGGTGACTTTTTAGGTCCCCAGAAAAGAAAGTTTGGGAAACCTTTGCTGTAGATAGATCCATCAATCCTGGGTTAGGGGGGGCAGCACTCTCCTTGACTGCCACCCAAATCACCCTGCTTCATATTGTGAGCCTTCCATTGGGTGGTGAGTCTACTAGAAGATGCGTGGGTCAGGACAATACTCTGTTTGAAGGAACTCAGTGACATTTATATCCATTGCTGACGTTTCCTATTCTATATCATGGGTCCACATTAAAGACCTTCAGAGACAACATGACACTGAATACATTAATATTAATCGTTCCTTCAAGACAGACAGATGATCAATGTTGATACAGTGTATGATCTCCATGGTTCTACACCATTACTGCAATAGGAATAAGAAACATCCATGGCTCCACTCTTCAGTACAGACCCAGATTAAAGACTGAGCCGTTTTCACAGCAGTTGAATGAATGGGAACGTGATAACGCTATCAGTCCATTCATGTACGTCTTTTATTGTCAACATTAACCGTACTTGGTTTGTTTTCCGGAACTTCTGATCCATTTAATGGAGAAAAAGAAAACGGACCTCCTCTTCTAATGGGAGCGTGGTTGCTGTACAGTATTCTTCTATCCATCCATATTCTTTACGGACCTCCTAAAACCAGCAGAGCATTTCCCCCCCTGATCCTCTGTAGCCTTGCTGATGACAACAGATGGCGTTTCTCCCAGGCAGTCGATGGACAGCCCCAGCTCTCTACTGAAGATAAACAAAAGTGATTTTCAGCCTTTGAACGCTCACTTCTTTGTGAGCCCAAGAGATAAAAACACAATAAATATTTCAAACACTCTTCTCCATCACCTTTAGCTCTGACCAGTAGATGCCAAAAAAATACGTCTTCGGCAACAGTCGGAATATTTTCTACTTTCCTTTCATTTCTTTGTATCAGATTTACTCTTCAGCTCCAGTACCACTCAACATTGATCTATAACAGAGGGTTGTTACTGTATGTCGTCTCAATCATTAGGCAATTTGCACACATTGATTTGATATTGATGGAGAGCTCCAGAACCACCTGCTATGCTGAATATAAAGAAATTGTAACAGTGTTAGAGTATGTAGAAATATTCATTCAATTTATTTTACCTGTTAAATTCAACTTACTTTATTTGTATTTTTTTCTCTGTCATTATTGTTATCATGTTCATATATTGTTAACAATGGTGGCCTAGCAGCTAAGGAAATCACTTGGGTGCAAAAGGCTTAAGGTTCTAATCCACCAGCAGCCAGGCTGCCAGTGAGGTGCTATCTGTCTATCTGAAGAAGAGGAAGAAAGTGCGTCCCGTAGGAGTGGAGGCCGAAAATGGACGTGTGGAGACGGGGACTCCTAAGTATACGGCGGCCGCAGCAATGGTGAGGCCGCTGAGTTGAAGGGAGACCAACAATCCGGGAGGCGGGTCTGGACATGGTTCATTGGAAGAAGAAAACAAGGATGGTTGCACCAGAAGAGGACGTCTGAGGACAGTGGCGGAGAGGAGTGTGTGTCTGATGACAGTGACCTGCCTCCCTTGTCCCAGACCGACACCCAGGCATACTGTGCAGCAGATCTGAGACAGACTAAGGGATGCATCTATCTATCCATCCATCTATCCATCCATCCATCCATCCATCCAATCCAACTGCTCCGTACAGCTGGTGGATTAGAACCGGAAGACTTGTGGACCCAAGTCCAGCATCCTTAACCGCTCTGCCTCCAGCTGTGACTCTGCTGCATCTGATGGTAATACATACACCTTGCCATCTGATCCTTGTGCTAATATTAACCTTAGCTTTCGATTGAAAGATAAACCACTGGCCACCCAGTGGGTTAGCGGTCAGAGGGCCAAACCTGTTATTATTAGGATTAACTGTGGATTACATGTGGAATAGTGGGCAAGGACCAAAACAATGGACTAATCTGTGGGATTAATTTTGATGAGTCTTAAATACTAGGGATTTCTGATAATACCGTCTTATATCGGTTATATATAATCGCATAATTAGGTAATATTGGAAAGATCCTCGTTGATTTTTTCCTTCAGTTGAACCAAGGGTCCTGAAATGTTCATATTTCATTTAATAATATATTGCCAAACATATATTAAACATTCCTATTAAATAAACATTAGCAATAACGCGGCTGGATTTGAGACACTATAGGTAGAAGACAGGAGACAGAGCTGGGGGTGGCAGAATTAAAAAATGCTGAGATTCTCTTTAGGAGAGAGACAACGATGGACAGGATCAGGAATGAGGACATTAGAGGGACAACACAGACAGGAAGGTTTGAATAAAAAGCTAGAGAAGACAGATTGAGATGGTTTGGATATGTTCAGAGGAGGGACAGTGGATACACTGGTAGAAGAATGATCCTAGAGATGGAGCTACCAGGTAGGAGACATAGAGGAGGTTGATGGATGCTGTGAGGGAGGACATGGAGGTAGTTGGAGTCAGAGTAGAAGATTCAGAGGACAGGGGGAGATGGAAAATAATGATTCGCTCTGGAAACCCCTGAAAAAAGGGACAAGATGAAAAGGGAAGCAGAAGAAGAAGAATCTAGCACAATGGTGGAAAATATAATATAAAAATATTAAATGTATAATCAACCCAATAACATGTTCTCCTGCTGGTCTGTGTACACAAGGTATACACGCAAATATTTAAGATTACTTTAAAAAAATACATTATTCTTTTGTTGTATAGAATATACTCCAGATTATAACCCACTCACCAAAACTATCCAACAAGACAACTTATTTTCACTGTTTGTGTTCTTGTTGCACGTTCCTGTTGTTCTCTGGTCCAGCTGACTGGTGTCAGTCACCTCTCCAGGACCATGACGTGGTCTGAGATCCCAGGCTCAGAAACCTCCTCTCCTATTACAATGTCATCTCTCATTTAGAGTCTCATGACAAGGACTCCTTTCACAGGCGCTGTGCGTCTCCTGAGTTCGATTAGCCTGGAATTCCTGTGTTCCGGATGGGAGGTTCCAGAAGCCTCAGGCAGATGTGAGACCAAGGATGAAAAAAAAACAGTCCTATCCTTCATCTCTCTCTGTCTCCGTCTCTCTCTTTCTTTTACATAATATGGTGTCATTGACAATGTCAAGGAGTTTTGTTCCAACAGTATATTTCTCACACAGAAATCACGCAGCGTTCAGCAAGGTATCATCTTCGGAATGGTTTTATTCTATTCCGATGATCTTGAGGAGAAATATATGGAAGACCTTGAATAACTGTGAGATAAAATTAACCATTAATCTGTATCGATTTCCTCTTCAGTTAGAGAGTTATTACATTACATTAATATTTCAGGCTCTTCTCGTTTTATAATTAACAGTGAAGTGAGGCCACCACGCTTCTACAGTGTAGGCACAACATTCAATTAGCTAAAAAGCACACATTCCCAACACTATAACACTTTTTTTTTTTACAAGGAATTGTCAGCAAATATAAATGTGACCCGCCTCTGAGGACGTCTTACTGTATAATCTCATATATTGATATAAAAAATGCCATACATTTATGTAAAAACCATAATAAATGAAGACACGTTGTCATATATAAATATATAGAAAACTTCATATAATAGTAGGTAGAGATTCATGTTTTTATCTTTTTAAACGGACAGATAAATGTCAGGAAAATGATCCCAACATACAGTGCAACAATCCTACCAAAAAATCCATTATAATCATATAAGTCATTTATAAGAGAGGGGATTTTCATGACTGCAATATTGAAGCTTGTCAGTTGAAGGTTGCTTTAAAAGGAAATCTTCAGGAATACATATAGAACATTGATTTATTTTCAGAAGGAAAATTATGTATTGTGTCATAATATTCACTATACAGGGACTCTTAAAAAAACCTACCATCATAGAGTGTTTGAAGAAGTGTTGGGAATAATACTGTAGTAATAACGATAGTTACAGGACAGTTCAATGGAATGAACCTCCTGTGCTTCACCTCCCTTTATCTTTGTAGGACCTGGTCCAGCAGTCTCTGGAAGACAAGAAAAACAATGTTATCGATAACATGCCCTGAGGAACAAAACACATCTATCTGCACTCAGTGCCGCCTTGAACTCCTGCAAAACACCGTGCGGGGAGGCGGAGAGAGGGGCACCTGCTGCTAAATTGGCTTTCGTCATTTATAAGAGAGTGGATTTTCATGACTGCAATATTGAAGCTTGTCAGTTGAAGGTTGCTTTAAAAAGTAATCTTCAGGAATACATATAGAACATTGATTTATTTTCAGAAGGAAAATTATGTATCGTGTCATAATATTCACTATACAGGGACTCTTAAAAAAACCTACCATCATAGAGTGTTTGAAGAAGTGTTGGGAATAATACTGTAGTAATAACGATAGTTACAGGACAGTTCAATGGAATGAACCTCCTGTGCTTCACCTCCCTTTATCTTTGTAGGACCTGGTCCAGCAGTCTCTGGAAGACAAGAAAAACAATGTTATCGATAACATGCCCTGAGGAACAAAACACATCTATCTGCACTCAGTGCCGCCTTGAACTCCTGCAAAACACCGTGCAGGGAGGCGGAGAGAGAGGGGCACCTGCTGCTAAATTGGCTTTCACGTCCATCACCGTCACTCCTGAGGTGCCTCAGCCCAGTTTGGGCCAATAATCCAAACTTGTTATCGGACCGAATGTCCTGCTATGCAATCATTCCCTTCTTACAGTCTCATCCAGCAGCTGGTATGTCATTTCAGCTGTGCCCCAATCAGAATAATTCTATTCTGACCGGATGGTTTCTAGAATAGCATATTATTTGGGAACAAAAAAACCCCCAAAACAAACTGACTTATTTTTCTGTTCATCTTGTTTCCAATGACACTACTATAGCGTTGGCTTCTTTGAAGGTACGTCTCCTCCACCTCTCTAATTTTAAAAGGTCTTGTAGCACTTAACTTGAAAAATTTGCTCATTTATCTTCATCCTCTTTTCCATTACCAGGTCTCAGGGGCAAATCCCACTGCTTCATACTGTGTGTCTTCATGTAGGTGGTGATCCCACTGGAAGTTATGTGGGTCGGGACAATGCTATGCTCAGAGCACTTCAGTGACAATCTGAACTTGAACCCTTGTGGACCCAATTCCAGCTTCCTTAAGTGTCGGCCTCCACTGCCATCCCAACCGGAAAATACCCCATTAAATTTGTCAAAATGACAAAAGAAGATTTTTATATTAAAAAAAAACGCCAATTATGTTGGATTTTCCATGAAAAAATACCTCAGGCACCCTTCACTTTACTACTCTCCTTTTTTAACTAGCATTTTTATCTACTATAGTTTTCCCTATAAATGCAGATCTCTGGTTCTATATTATCACCTAGTTGCAGCCCATGGTGCCAAATGGACAAGACCATAATTATCCATCTTTCTGTCCAAAAACAGACAGAAGGGGGGGATTAGACCTTGTCGACTTGGCAAAATGCACTGCCACCTTCAGGCTCAAAAAGGTTGGCAGATCCTTTGTAGAAACACCAGCCATAGTGGGTGAACCTATCTGGAGTTCAATAATGGTGTGTTTTTCAGCCATTATAAACAGAGCATTGGATATTTGTTCTGTGGTTACGGTCAGTTACATGTCAACTTTTATTTTAGGGTAAAATATTAAGTGTACCAATGTATAAATGATGATGGAGATCAATAGTTATGACCAATCCATCAAAGTACGTATATAGACTAGCAGTGAACTTCAGATGTTGAGCTTTAAGGGTTGATTTGTAAAAAAATATATATGTATAGAATAGAATGCTACTCCTGAACATAAAACAAGTGAATGTGTTTCACTTTTTACGTTTCTTCGTAATTTACTTGGAAATGAAAATTTCAGATTCCACTACTAAAAAGTAATTAGTGAAAAAAAAATTTAGTGTATGGTATTTATATGCTTTCAAAACGTCAAATGATCATGTGTGTGTATGTGCACGCGCGCGCGGATACGTGCATATATACGTATATACTGTTAAACTTTTGCAATATCTGAAAAGGTTCCTGCAGAGCAAATGTCTTGTGTTGCAGCTTCAACAAGTAGACAGGGACCTCTGCTGGAGAATAACCAAACTACATTTTTATCTTCTATTGAAAACACACGTCATGAGAAACAAGTAATAAGTAAACTAGTAAAGACGGTACACTGAGCACACCATTAAGTTAAAAAAAGTAAAATATTCTAAAACTACTGGTGTTTAATATAGAATATAGAGGACCTTTTTGAAGACTTCTGCTCGCAACCTATTGGTTTGTGTCACCGTCCTCTTCTTCACCTCCTCCCTTTTCCTCATCACCTCTGGCAGCTTGTTGTAAATCCTGCAACACAAGATGGAAAAAAAAATCCAAACTCACACAAAGAAAGGTTTAGGTCGACTGAGCCGAGAGACTACAACCACAGCCAGCCAAATCCTGGATCCGATAATAACGCTTTCACACGGGATGCCTTTGGGTCACATGTCCACAGCTTTTTTTTTGTCAAGAGATTGTCGCTGACAGATAGTGTAGCTTTTAGAAGTTAACAATGGAGAGTCATCATCCAATCAGGTGTGCCATTCCAGATAAG
>JAFBJS010001342.1:30272-60423 GCA_016785265.1 Paraplagusia blochii | reverse complement strand
TTCCAGATCTTCATGAAGCTGCGAATGAATGAAACCAAGTCCAGAATCAAAAACTTTATATTAATAGACGGAAAATACTATTTTTGCTGCTATTCTTTGAAAATGAGGGGAAAAGGGAATGAGATCCAACGTGAAGAACTAAAAGACTATTAAATTTATAATAGAGAACCACGACTGTAAAGATGTGAGAGACCGTCCTCAGTTCAGAGGATAAAAAACGTCCCGCGTTGACATCCGTTCTCCTCAAACACTGTTAATATTTGTGATGTCGTCAGGTTTTCACGCCTGTGAACCGACTGTGAAATTGAATGCAGTAATAACATCGTCTTTAATCCAATTATATTTCGCACATTGGGTTTTTTTTTTTTTTTTTTTGAAAAGCAGATGTGACCAAGAAAATTTCATTTATTACATTCAACACCCGCACCCAAAACAAACAAACAAAAATACTCAAGGAAGGCTCACCGTCTGGACCTCAGTTGCATTTCTCTGCCTGATATAGACCTCTCTCTGGGCTTGAAAAGGTTATCTATGACACACACAGGATTAGTATGTAAATGAATCTTGAAAATGTAAATGAGTCTGGTCTGTGTGTAATTACTTTGCTCTGTAAGAACTACTTACTGCACTTGAATATTCACATACACTCGTTTTACATACTAATAACATACTCCCGGGTCAGGACATGACCTGAGAACTTCCTGTGAAGTGTCTGCTGTTCAGTTTCCGGTCCCCTATTTTTCTAATGACCTTTGAAATCTAAATGCTGTGCTGTAATTACTCTCAACATCACATCTTCATTAATGTCCAGTGGAGAGTATGCAGCGTATGATGAATGTGCACATAAGAAGTGCTGGTATGTACAGAGTACATAAAAAAAGACAACAAAAAACATACTAATAACTTAGAGTGCAAATATAAAGAAACATAAGATACAGTAAAATTAAATACTTTCTATACATAACTTTAAAATTTGGATTGGTCTCACCATTAAAATAAGGTGCAGACATTATCTTTTTAAAATCCAAATATTAATATTAAAAAGATTAAAAAAATTTAATATTAATTTTAATTTCTAAATGTATGTATAATTCAAAACATTGAAAAAATAAACACATTTTGGTGAGATTGCTACGTGGACCAGTATGTAGTTCCACATATTGTCCACATGATGGTAAAGTTGAGCAACTACAGCGGCGCCTCTGTATTTTTTTCTTTTTACGCTATTACAGCATCAAGCTGTTTTTTGTTTTGTTTTTTTTTACATTTTTATGTAGTTATTTTATTTAGGTTACTGAGACTACCATTATTCAATGTTACTGGTCTGGATAGTCTCACTATCACTACTTGTTTTTAAGCAATAGAAAACCTCACATAAGCAATTATAAGGAAGAGATACATTATATATTGTAAAAACAATCCACTTTTCTTGCAACTGCAGAGAGATTTTTGATACATTTTCATTAACAATTTCATCTGCTTATGCTAATGTCACTTCAATACTATGACATGCCAGGCTATTAAGTGATGCATTGTTTATACACTTGTGTATATTACTGCATATACATGTTACGAGTAATATGACTATGTCATTAGTTCCATACATAAGAGCCAAAGTAACAGGTCCAAATGTTGAATTGTGTCAGGCTAAGTGGCTAATGCTCAGCAGACCTGGACAGCAGTGGGTGAAACAAATATATACAGCAATAGTTTCCTTATATCTATTATCTTAAACCAATCCCACTGGACCCACCGCAAGTCAAAGCTGAAGACGTCCAATAGCTTCATTTCTGTTGTAAAGAACACGTTACTTGATGAATGCTGTGTTAGCTCCTCTTATCAAAATCTATTAAAAAGGTCTGATAGTGTTTAATTGGAAAATATCAGGATACCAGGAAAATCCAGTGGAGTCACCAACCACAGTAAGCTATGTTATGGTACAATGTGATGTGGGCAACGGTTGTGGAGACTGCTGGTGCCCAGTCCACTAGTGGATAAGTGGGAGAAAATGGATGGATGGATGGAGATCCCTAACTAAGTTGAGGCTTCACCAGTTCTATAGTGTTTTCTGGTGTGTAACTTCAGTAGTTCATCCAGTGCTGCTGTCTATAGCCCCCTCCTCTACTCAAAGACAGTCTTTCCTCTTGGACATAATTGTCTTCTTTCACTTCTCTCTCAACCTGTCTGTCCTCTCTGGCCTGTACCTTCAACTTACTTGAGATGAGTCCATTTGACATTCTCTAAACTAGTATAAGACCACAATGATGATATGGATGACTGAGGATCTCTACAATTATCTAAATGTTTGTTATTGACTGTTTTGGAGCTTTGGTGGCTTAGTGGGAAAGGAATTGGAGGGTTACAGGTTTGAATCCATCAGCTGCCAGGCTACCACTAATGTCCACTGAGCATAGCAACGTCCCCACTCACAGTGGGCACAAAACTGCCCGCTGTTCACTTTGGTGATTGTTGTTGTGTAGTGATGGGGATCACATTGTCAAAATGAAATGGAGTTTTCTTTCCTTCCCTTCCTTTCAGTCAATATGCATTTAGGTTGTTTTATGGGCTTAAATTTACACAGATTTATACATATTTTAGAATTTTGCCAAAATAAAAAATCACTATATCAGAGTTAAAGTGCAGCATCACTGTTAGAGTGCCAGTTAAAGATAATGTAGAAAAATAAATTACCATTACAGTTAAAAGTTCATTCATTCATCTTCCTATTCGTTACCAGGTTTCAGGAGCAGCAGTCTCCACAACTGCCACCCAAATCACACTACTCCATACTGTGAGCTTTCCTTTGGGTGGTGAGCTCACTGGAAATTACAAAGGTCGAGATGATGCTATGATCAGAACACTTCAGTGGCAACCTGGCAGAGAATGGATTTAAACCTGAAGCTTTTTGGGTGTTAATATATTGTACATGGAACAATAAGCATAAATTGTTGTGATGACAAAACCAGCAAAACATGTACGTTTCACCTGTATTCTTAACGAAGACAAGAAAAATAATTTGCAGCACTCTTGCTCGAAGTAGGGAGGCAATAACAGCCTAGGGGAATTATTCACATGAACCTACCACTAAGTGGATCAGGCAGGGTGCAGTTTCTCTTCTCCCTGCCTTGATGCCCCCCGAGGCCCTTGACCAGGTCTGGATTGGAGGTCTGTAGTGCTCTCCTTCTCCTGGCCCTAAGTTCCAGTCTCCTCACCCGACCCTGGGATCGGCTGATGAAGTCTGGTCTAAGGAGCTCGAGAGCCTCCTAAGGGTGAAGATGGGGGAGAAATACAGAGAGCTCCTTGTTGGTCAGAATACATTACAACCAGCAGACACTAATCCAGAAGTAATAGAAAAAAAAGGATTTCCTTTGGGCTAGAGTCTGTTCTTTAACCTTGGAAAATCCTCTTCTACCAGCAACAGAGGTGGAGGGAATTATATTCTCGTACATACTGCATGTAAAAATGAAAAGTTTTCTACGACTAACAAACCTTGATGGATATTTGCTTCTCACTCCAATTAGATAAACGGAGGTGAGAGAAAGAGGAATTTCCTCTGGGTTTTTGATCGGCACAAGGTTTGCCAGACAGAGACGATTGTTAGGCAACAGATGTTACTGCTTCTGTTCTTATAGCATAGTCATGATGTTATATACGTTTATTTATCCTTTTTTAATGTTATGTTTGGTTCTGTACAGAGCTGTACAAGTGTGACTTCTATCAATTTAAATGTGTTTGCATTCTGACGTTGTCGTGGCTTGATGACTTGTCAAACAAGGCAGTCGCCTGGGGCCCCTGATAATGCATTGTTTGTATTGGACAATTTAAAACCAATAACCACCGTGTTTGCTCAACGTTAAACTGACAAGGCGAGAAGTTTAAGGCTATCACTGTGTTTTAAAGAGTGATTTTCGAAAATGGACAGGGTTATATCATGTCTCCTTTGACATGATATAGCCGTTGACTTGATACGGCAAGTTATGAAACATACTAATGAGAGCAGACAGCAGCAAAGTAAATATAAAAAAAGTAAAATAATTTAACACTGAAAACACTCCTAGGCAACACAGCTTTGGTACCAACTAAATTAGAGAGATCCATTGATGTACAATCAGGGGAAGGCAAGTGAGGCAGAGCCTCACCTGTCATTGTGGAAATACAAAATAAAACAAAAAAAATTGTTGGTAATATTTTTGTGTTTAAGTTCTTTTTTCATGTAATTTTATATATATATATTTTTAAATGCTGAATTTTAGTACTAGGAAGAAATAAATGTTTTGGTGTTGAGCGGTCAAAAAGCTTGCTGCGCTGACCTGCACTATGAGGCAACACTCCTCTGGCCTCTGGTAGAATACCGTTATGGGAAGAATGTCAATTTTCTAGACAACTTCTTAGCCTTTTTTTTAACCCCGAAAGATCTTATTGAAAATCTTACTGAGGAGGCAAAGTTAATCCAGCTGTGCCAGTGACTACCACTTAAAAACAAGCAGCGCTTGTTTCATTTAAAAGTCGAGACAATAATAACATTTTTTTTTCCATACGGTAAGTATGCGTAAGAATGTTTACATGAAATTTTCAACAAAACATGTTGAATGTTGTGCCAACCTTGTCTTCAAGTTGTGGTGGATAAATACCACTTAAAAACAATGAAACCTCTGGCATAAAAAACACAATGTAACATTGTGCCTGTATTTTAATGTAGAACTCTTCACCTTCAAGTGGAGAAGCAGTTTTAAAGCTTCATGGATTTAAGGTGATTTAAAGTCCTTTTGCGACAATACTCAAGTTGGTAGACGTAATTCATAAATCATTGACCACCTTTCTACACATCTGTCTGTCCATCTGTCGGAGATTTCCTACAACACTAAGGATTCAGAGCAAGGTTGTCTTTATGGAGCTTCCCAAAGGGGACAGAGCTCAACGGTCAGACAGATAACGGCCGCGTCTGAGGTTACACGCCCCTCACGAGAATAGTAAATTTTTCAAAACATAGTTGATTCTTAAAAACGCAGTAAATTCTTAAGATACAAAGTGAGATGTGAGATGGTGATGGTTAATTGGCTAATAAAACATCAAACAAGTGACAGGTGGTATTAATGACTCCCAGCCTTGTCCATTCTTAGATTTACTAAAACTAACTGCCCATTTAAGACAGTGTGTCTCCCATGACCTCTTTGCTCTCACATGACCTCTTTAATGCAGACGTTTCCCGTCTTTGAATGAAAACAACTTGGATAATTGAAAACAGTGTGACAGGTGAAGTTATCAGGCTTCAACATTATAACAATGTGAAATCATCAACATAACTTTCACAAACAACAGCTGAACCAGTAGGTGGTTTGATATCTGTGTTTTGTTGAACTGGACAGTGTCCCTTACGTCAAGTTTTGAGAAAAGCTTTAGGATATGTGGCTCTTACTTTGAGACTCAAAGTTGTGGACATGGTATCCAGAGACTCTTCCCTCCGTTGCAATGGGTAATCATGTGCATCGTCTAAGACGGAGTTCTCTTTAAATAAATGGGGACAGCTCTGGCCTTTCCTGCAGTCTGTCTTCTTGCTGGCTGACCTGGAGACATCTTAAGGGACACAGAGAAGTGAAGAGAAGTGTTGTGATAATTCTCATTTTCTCAGGGTGTAACCACCCCTGAGAAACAAGACAAAACATAGATATGTGTTCTTGCTATTGAAGGATATGAAATACATTTTTAGCCAGCTGTTTAGTCGGCTTTTCTATTAAAGATTTTAAAATTTAAGATTTTTGAGAAACAATTTTTAAGGATATCCAGCCACACACAGTCACCACACTCAGTAAGGCCCTTGGGCAGGGCGTGGCCCGCTTTGTAATCCCCTCAAACCTGTACAGATATGTCATTAGTTTGTTTTGTGACTATACTTTTGCCTTTCCCTGTATGTCTGTTTGCCCTATAAACAACAAAAAAACAAGGCTTAAGGCATTTTAGCATTTGTCTCCAGCGCTCTTTCCATCTACTCCTAACCTGACCTCCATGTGCAATTTCAAGGACCAATTGTGGCTTGCAAACCAAAAGTTTTCCCACATCTGGTGTAGCCTATGAAATATGGATGGAACCGATCCATTTCAGTACTAACAATGACAGCTGATTCTGATGTACCGGTAAATGGAATGGATTTATCTGATCAACCCCGCAGAGAATTTCGATCCACAAACCCTTATCTGGGCCTTGTCTCTGGGAATGACTACACAAGTAACTCCTTCCAATGGAATCGTAATCCTGAATGGAACGAAGTACAATAAGATCATGATTTATTAGAAATATCGGATCGGAAGTGAAATTATGCGAATGGTTTCACCCCTACTATGGATAATGTAGAAGACGCACCTTTAGCTGCAATCTTCACTGGACCATATGTGCTATTTCTTGCAAATATAGTGTCAACAATGCAGTATACGTTATGTACACTGCATTGTTGACACTATATTCACTATATGTATCATCACATGCCCCAAGCATTGTATGAAAACTGCTGTCTGTGTGTGAATGTAGTTTTCCAGTAATGCCTGCCCCTCAGGGATGGGAATAAATGATATGAAAAGGAAAAAAGGCAGCAGCCGCTTGAAAGGTTGTTACGGTGATGAGATACAAATGGATGGTGTTGCTGAGATGGAGAGTGAGAAAAACAAAACAAAAAAAAACAAGCTTCAGTTTGTTTTTTATTATTTACATTGACAGCGCAGTGAAAACAGGAAGTTTAGAAACTGAACCACAGCCAGGGACATTTTATGTTGATTTTTTTTTTCCTGTGTTAACAGCAGGTGCTGCAGAAGCCACCTGACTGGTTGTCAGCTACAGCACAGTATATGCTGGGTTTTGAATTAATTAATTCATCCCATCCTTCCAGAAGCTTCTAAACCAGCTGAGGGCAAACTTTTTGACACCAGTATAGGTTATATAATTTAACCCTGGGGGAGGTCCATTTATTGGCATTTATTGTGGAAATGCAGGCAGTGAAGGAAAAAAAGGTGTGATGATAATATAAATATAGGAAATAATAATATCAAGTATTGCATAATTTGGCAGACAGAATTGAAAAGCCAAATGGGCGGACTTGTATAAATTGTTATTTTTTTAACCTTTTTTAACCTGTGTTTGTTTTGCTGGGGGGAGGACATAAAGCCTTTTATTATGTAAGCTCCAGCTGAGCTATAGGTGGCTTCTAATTAAGAAGTCAAACCCTTACTGTGCTTCCACAACAACTTGCAAATTTCCCACAGGCATGACTATTTTTGTCTACTGAATAAGGTGAGTCGACAAACAAATACGTTTTAAATGTGTCAATATCTAGAGGTGTCTGCATTTACATTATCAATGATTAGATTCAATTAATAATATACTGTGGTATATTTGAATAGTAGAGCAACAGTTGTGATGTAGCAGTGAAGGAAACACTGTAGTGCTCTGAGCATAGCACTGCCCCCTGTGGTGGAGAATTGTGTATTATGAACAGACAAAGTGTTGGACGACATTTATGTGCCAGGGTCATTGTAGAATTGCAGAAAGTTTAGTATCCAGGTATGTGAGACAACAGAGACTGGCACCTGGGTGAGACACAAGATGCCTTCTCAGGACAGAGTAAGACACAACATAAACTGGCGCCTAGATAACAGTAATAAGATGTAGCCATGTCAATGGGCAGGAGCACAACATTCTACATTTCAGAGGTTTGACAAATGTCTTGAATGTCTCGTATTGTGACTGTCTGAGAATGTCCAAAAACTGTATAAGAAGAGCACACCTGTATCAGTATTTGGGATTTGTTGGTGAGACTGCGGATGAGTTGATTCATGTTGGACCTCCCATGGTCAGAAACCTTTTGATACAATAAATCCCCTGAGACGGAGAACTGTGTCCTGGCCTGCTTATTTGTAGACAACACTTTCTACAATACCCCAACCCACATAACTTCCAATGGCTGAATATTTAAATGTTCTAATTTCTTGTGCAAGGCTTAAGAAATGGCACCATGTAGGGTTTAATCACATACACATGTTTAAGCGTGCATGTGATTGACCTCAGTGTGATTTGAAGACTAGTTCTCCACATTGTAGTTGCGATCTCCAACACTACGTTTATAGACTCATTAATAAAAACCTGCAGATCAGCGGGTGTGTGAAGATTACAATATTACATTGTCTGCAGGAAGATGATGGATTTCATACCTGGGCCAACACTGAGCGTGTGTGGTCTGTGTCTGAAATTGCTCTGGGAGGTGAACGTTGGCTCATCTGCATTCCCCTGCTGCTTGTATTCCTTTGTGTTCCAGGAACCTTGCTCTTTGAATGACAATAATCCTGATGTGGGTTCATGGTCCTGTGTAGTCCAATCTCCAGGCTTTGACACTGGTCTACTGCAAAACCCCAAAGTCTGTCCTTGGTGAGTGGCCACTGTGGCTGCTTGCTGTGCCCTCTGCACCACATCTTTTTTGATATTGTAGGTGCGTTGGTAGGAGGATGAGATTCCGAGATGTAAAGACACAGTGGATTTGTACAAAGCCGTATTATCTTTTTCTTTACTTTTTCCTGCCGGGTCCAGCAGGGAAATGGATAATAACTTGTGTAAACACACAACAGAGCTTATAAACCTCAAAGGAACTTCGTAATGGACACATGAGCGGTACACAGGCACTGGGGGCAGGTTCATTAGGGTGCCAACGGGTACATCCGGTTGTAACTTGCCCTCTGAGTAGCTCTGTTGTTTCACAAACATCCTCTCTGCTGGATCTTTCAGCCCTGATCCATTAGCAGGTGATAAGGTCTGTTTGAAGCCACCAGTTGGAACGCTGGTAGAAATCCTGTGTGCAGTTGGGAGTTTGGACCACTCATCCTCATGGGTGGAAAATCTGCTATTCATTTAAAAGCCCCTCACTTGCATGGTGACTTCCTATAGAGAACCTGAGGGTGCTGATCGCTGCTATGATGCAATTGAAAAGCAACTGATACCAGAGACCTTCCCAACAAACTCTGTGACACCTGCGTTTCTGAGAGTCCAACCAAAGATGCCCTGTTTGCGGTCAGAGAGCAGTTGCTGTAGTTATTGTTTGGAGGCTGTTATTTCTCCTCACATTTTTCATCTCCTGCCCAACCTGCACTACCATTGACAGGACACTCAAGTGCAGTGAAGCAGTGGTGCCTCACTAGGGACCTTTATAAGGACAAAAGGAAAGAGAAAAGGTTTACAAAAGTTAGCATTTTAATGGAAACTTTAAAAATATACATATATATTAGGGGTGGTCGATAATATCGATCCACTGCTACTATTAGCCCAATATCAGCAACATTTTTAATATTGGAGAGTATCGGTATCGGTTTTTCCACCGATATTCAAAATCAAATGCTGCAAATCCACGGTCCCCACAAATACTTTGGACTTCCTGATTGGGTCCTGACTGTCATGTGAGTAATAATGTCATCTTAAAGGTGAATCAACAATGCTCGATGCAACAGTAAATGTTCGTGGTCTGGAGTTTTTTTTGGATAAGAAAACTGTAATTTGTAATTACTGCAAGGAGCTGGTCGTGTGAGGGTGGGAGGCAATACTTCAACTTTATAACGAATGGACTCAGTGAAGACAAAGACAAAAATCATGGAGTTCACCGTCCTGGAAAACCAGCCGTTCTGTATAGTTCAAGACGGAGTTTCTTGAGCTGTGCTATGTTATCACTAAACGCAGTTTGGTGGCGTCTCACATAAACAATAAGAGTCATTTACATTGTGCCGATGTTAAAATGTTTGTTCCCACTGTTGACTCTTAATCAATAAGAAATCATACAATATGTACCTTCAGCTAAATTATGCATATTTCTGACTACACTAGGACTAGCACTTCCCTTTATTCATATAATAAGTGTGACTACCTTAACTAATGACAGCGCCATGTCCTTTCTTGATAACACTGCAGTAAATGCTTATGTAATACTTAGAATCCCATTGACCTCTTAGAAAAAAAAGTGATGTTGTTGACCCATTAAGGTGTTTGTGTAACAGCTCAGTGCTGATTATAGAAGAAATTAAAGTCGCTCATGCTGTTCCACTTACAGCTGACTCACAAGTTGCCTTGAGTAATAGTGACTGAAACGTGCAGTTTTTCCTCTCCATTATTCTCCAATTTATTTTGTCCAACCTGCAGGTAAAACTGTAGAGCACTTTGTAGAACAGACACAGCCTGTGGTAGAGTCAAACACAATAATAGATAGATAGTTAAAGGATTTGTGGCCTGTAATAAAGACTTATCCATACTATTAATATTATAATGTATAATATTATACTGTATGTGTGTATATATATATACACACACATATATATACTGTATATATATATATATATATATATATATATATATATATATATATACTCTATATATATATATATATATATATATATATATATATATATATATATACATACATACATACTGTATATATATATAAGACAGCCTTACTTCTATCATTTAATTCCTTGCATTTTGCACAGGAAGTTGTTAAGCCCATTACATGGCACTACGTGGAAACACCTCCAATTTTTTTTTGGAGTTTGGAGATACTGCAGCTACCAAAGTTTCTCTCAGTGTCTCAAACTCATATCCACGTGCAGACACGTAATTCAAAGTTACGATACCAACATAGCAGGCAGTGGTGGCAGTTCAAGTGTTGCCTGTAATTTATACAGTATCTTATTATTATTGCCTCAATAATAAAAATTACCTAGAATGCTACCATCTGGTGACTAGAGCTGTGTTTAGTGTTGATAATGTTCTGCTCATATGCTATGAAGCAGTTGACTGGCATCGATGTCTACTAATGTAGGCATCCCAAGTGCGAGAGTTAGTGGTGCGGTCTTTTTGTGTAGTCAGTGAATCTGTGGACCAGATCCCTTTTTTGACTTGCAATTATGCAATAATGCAATAATATAATTTTGACAGGTTCAGCAGCCTAGGTTTGCCTATTACAATGCCAGAGCTGCCTGTGTTATGTGCCTTGTTCTGTTCTGTATGAGGAGCTCATTCCTTCTTTAACTGTCCTTAGCCTTATGCATTTTAAATCTAACCAAGCCATTAGAAGTCACTACTTCTTATACCAGACCAATAAACTAACATTTTTCTCAGATACAGAGAAAATATTGAAGATGTCCCGAAGACATTAATCTATTCATTTTCATCTACTTAACCACTGTCGGGTTGCAATGGCAGCCACTATTCCCTCACCTCCTCTCTCCCACCATCCCCACCCTTCCTATCTCCTTGCCCCTCACCCTTACTGTCTCCCTCCCTCCCCTCCTATCTCCTTACTCTCTCCCTCCCGTCTATCTCCCCTCCTTTCACCCCTACCCTCTCCCCTTCTCTCAACCTCACCTTTCCACTCATCCCTGTTCTATCCCCTTCTCTCTCTCTCTCCACTCCACCAATAATATCCAATATTAAAAAATTGATGCTGCAAAGCCCAGGTATCAGCAAATACCCTGGACACCCTCATGGGGTCCTGTAACTTTGACCAGTGCCTGATATATGATGTCATTTATATGATGTGTACATGAGAGGATGTCCAGTCAGTACAGCCTGTGTTTGAATAAGGCTGTAATGTTTCAGCTGTATTTGATTTGCTCTTGCACTGCTGTCTCATTATTCCAGTTGTTTACTATTTAAAATAGTGAATTTACATATTTTTTTCAGTGCCAAGTGGCTGTCATATGATCACCTTAAAAAACCTTACAACAGAAATAGATAATTAGATACACAAAAACTCAAGCAGATAGAGAGGGTACATAGATGCGGTATAGCAAGGGTCTTTAAGATACGAGCTACACTAAATATAGATTTTCCAAATTTCAAGCACTTCAAGATTTTTTCCACATTTTGAGGAAACATCATGTTATGAGTGCTCAATCCAGCTCTACCTGTTCCCCACCAGCCTCTGTCTTCTGTCTTATAACTCTCCCTGGAAGTCAATGTTAGCGAAAGCAAACCATCATGAAACCTGAAGCAATGGCAGCACAGAGTAAAGTTGTTTTAGTAAAACAAATATGTTCTATATTATTTTAGTAGGAAAAGTAGGAAAAAACAAACAATCATGGATGCTTCCTTAAGGAAGTACTCATCCCCAGTTTTCCTCTTCGAGAAAAAGGGTGATGCTGACGATGATAGGGGTACAAAGAGATTTTGATGATGCACTCTTGTGCTCAACCTTCCCGTCCCCCGTTCTCTCACCCATATGATACCCCTGCCCCCTTTCTCTACTATTCTCCTCTTCCTCTCTCCATCCCTTACCCCCTTCGACCCAGGCATGCATGCTTCCCCCCTCTCCCCACTAATCTCTAGCCCTAACCCTATCTCCTTACCCCTCAACCTTACTCTCTCCCTCCATCCCCTCCTATCATTCCTACCTTCTACCCTCCACCTATCCCTGTTCTCTCCCTTTCACTCTCTCTCTCTCCATTCCACCAATAATATCCAATGTTAAAAATTTGATGCTGAAAAGCCCAGGTATCAGCAAATACCCTGGAGATCCACATGGGGTCCTGCAACTTTGACCAGTCCCTGATATATGATGTCATCAAACTACACCTGAGGGTACAACAACAACAACAACACTCGATGCAACACTTAATGTCTGTGTTAAGGTATTTTCTGCAGATAACAAAACTATAATTCGTAATCACTGCAAGAAGATTGTCATGTGAGGGTGGGGATTCAAGACTTCACCAAACGTGTGGGGTTTCTTGTCATGCTAAACTATATTTGTATTTCGTTAGTCATTGACGGAAAAGGAAATGTGGACATTGCTACAAAGTTTGTTTGCTCTTTTAAGAGGGCTGTTTCTGTCTGTGTGCTTTTTATTTGCCTATTGTTGTGAGGGCTGTATGACAAGAGTTTAAAATGGCAATGATTGTTTTTTGGCAAGTTACTCTGCCCAACACTAGACATGATCTGTTTACTTTAAATGCAGCATTGCACTGTTTAAAAAACAATGTTCAAAATTAATATGGCAATTTTTTCTAACCTATGTTGAAGTAGTGTTTTTATTTTGTTCAATGCCTTCAGTCGGGCATGACAATAATTTGCAGGAAATCACCTGCATGCATCAGAAATCAGGCATTTGGACAACATTGGTTAATATTGGACATCTGCTATAGTAACCATTTTGCTAACTTGTCAAAATAGATTAGATTATAGAACATGAAATTGATGTTGGACACATTCATGATTTGTTAATTGGTTATATTATACATTAAATAATTGAGATATGTGTAACATTATCAGCAACTTTTGTGGCCTAAACTATAAAAGTTCTCGTCATGGATCGTGTCATATAGATGTGTTGGTGACAAGATAGGCAGTAACAGGGCAGACATTTTGGACTAATGTTCCAATTTAATGGTGGAATTTCACTTGTCAGTGTCATAATCAGTAAGCAAGCAGATAATGTTGCATTTAACACATATATTTAAAATTTCTGAAAAGATTTAATTTTTAATGATATTGCACTGTGACGCCGTGGACAGGGGAGTATCTAACGACGCACAATGAAAATTAGAAAACATCGGTTCCCCTGCAAGTAGTCACTGTTTCAGTCTTTATTTAAAAATGACAAATGTTGGTTGTGATCTCAAGAATTGGCCAGAAGCCCTGTATAGAGAGCAGATATAAGTGTAAGGTAAGCATTCATACTGTAAATAAATACTTACCTTACAGTGCTATCCTGCCCAGTCATCAAGATTTCATTGTAGAGCAAAAAATTAACTTCTTTAAGTGGTGACGAAAGTCTGAGAATTAGAGAGAACTTGCTTTTATTTGAGATCTTCAGTTTCTTTTTTCTCTTCCTTAGCTTGAGTAAATACTCCCACCGACTGTCACAGGTTAAGGAGCTGGCAGTCAGGGCCTGAATACAAATGACACACTGCACACCCTAAGCTTTAAGTTTAATCTTACTTGCCCACGACATCAAAAGCAGGTGGTCATTCTTGTATGCTGCGAAAATGATCTTCCGGCACTGTCCTCTGCTGAACTGTACCCTGAGCCCAAGCTCATCTAGAAAAACATGTGACCAGCTCTCAGGTTTCTGTGCTTACGTAACGCTGTGTGTGGCTCCCCACCTGTTGAATAATTGATTAAAAATAAAAAAAATAGGCGTAGAGAAGCTAGTTGTTCCCATAACTGCAGAAAAAAACTACGGAAAACTTTTAAAGTTAAGAAGAGTTTTGGAATTTGGTCAATTACAAATTAAAGCATTCTAGGCTGAAAAGTGTTTTACATGGCTATCTTCATTAACTCTCTCATTTTTAACTGAATTCCTGCAACACAAAGGTCTGTTGTGTCAAAAGCACATACACGATGTGTTGAAGTGTACAGTACCTCTACATGAAAGTCCAAAACCCTTTCAACCCAGTTGGAACTTGGGCAGTTAACTCCCAGTGAGCTCACCACCTGCAGGAAGGTACGATATGGTGCAATGTGATTTGGGTAACTGTTGTGGAGACTGCTGCCCCTGTAAACTGGATAAGCCAATGAAAATGGATGGATGGAAAATTTATTCGCCATAAAAGCGGTACCACCACTGCCCCGAAGGCGAATGAAAAGATAGAGGTGTTTTTTAAGGAGAAAAATTTATCTATGAAAGATAAAATGGAAGAACCCTGCTCTTGTAGCAGCTGGTAGATACTTCCACCAGGTGGACCGACCAGGATGGAGACCTCCTTGTCTAAGAAAGGAGCAAAGCAAAAAGATGCTCACGTGCATGAACAAGTTGGTGTGTAAGCCTTTGTTAATGACATTAGCTATGCAGGAGGATTTCCTGCAGTAATTTTATAAACAAGGATCAATGACTTGTTATTCCGTACAGCAACAAGCAGCCAGTGTATATTGATGGGAAGTAGTTACACGGAAAATCCTTAATCTTAAAAGATCCTTACATGCTGACACCTCTTGGGGGATCTTTTGAGTCTTGTTGAGCGAATGAGTAGCTGACACTTAGGAGCGATATGCAGGATATGACCATAACCTACTAGCGCAATTTAGATTAGCAGCTTTTAAATGGTGGCAAATCAGTCATATACACAGAAATTTCAAACCAGGTGTTGGAAGTGTTAACCACTAGATGGCTGAATATATTTTATAGTGATAAAATCAAAAGGGTCTGAAGGTACGTCTATACTACATAGCCTGTCAATTGAAGAAATTATGTTACATACAGCTGTGAAAGGATTTATTTTAGTCTACTTTATACTTCCTTTATATTAAGTACCTCTTGTATTGTTTGTTATGAAGGAGAGGCGCGTATCATTTTAGAAGGCCGTGTAATGATGAACATTAAAAGTGCATAAAAGAAGATGTTTACATCTGAAGCAGATATATTAAAAAAAACAGATTATTCTTGCACATATTTCTTTCACTGAAGCCCCACAGGTAGCAATAGAAACAGTTTATAAAGATAAAACACCAAGTTACACAAACTAATACATTATAAAAAACAGAGCTGTATCTTACATTGTTGCTACTCAATATATCTCAATATGAATCCTAACTGAGGCAAAGTTACAAATCCTCCTAGTATGCATACTACAAATAGATTTTGGATATCCCTGATAATTGATGTCAATACTTACCTCAGTGCTTATTTCAAGAAATCAGTATTTAAATGGATATTTTCTTGAGAAAAAGGTTTAGGTGTGGTTACATATTGGTGGTCTGGCAATGTTATTCTTCCAGGTATACACCATTTGAAGCACAATGACTAGGAAGAGACATCAGTTATGCACCAGGTTCATGTGGTATTTAGGCCGTTTACCACAACAGACCTTCACACGGGGCTGGTCCACCACAGGCTGATCGGACATAAGTGTGTGTCACGCTGGAACTCCATGAGTAGCTCATACTGGTATACTCTGCTTCAGCCATAGCCAATGACTGCTTCCTTTAGCCTCCTCTGATTTTTTTAGTGGTGTTCCTGTCCTCCAATTCCAACCTCCTTTAGTAGCTTTGCAATTGAGGTGACTACTGAGGCCCTGAAACTTTCCTCCACTACACACGATAACTTTCCAGTCCCTGTCTTCTGCTTTAGCTGCTAAGTTAGCTAAGTTTGCAGCTTTTAACTTTCCATATGCTTTGTCAACTGCCTCATCCCAAGGGACTGTATCTAGGTGCTATATAGGTGGGGGGTAACTCCAGTGCACAATCACAAAATTTAATCACTATATCCACAATGTGTTTGAGGAAGCTTTACCTATCAGTAAAGTCATTAAGTTTGCCTCAAACTAGCCTAAAGCTGCACTTACACAAAAGCCATTTATTCTAAACACAACCTAGATACATCGGCAAATCCGATCCAGTATGTTGATTTATTGACTCCCTGAGGTGGAGAGATGGAGTTGATCTGGCTGTAGGCATACAAAGACTATTCCAGAGGCAGCAGTAAAAATGTAATTACACTTGTCTGCATGCAAGTGTGGCCCATTGTTCCAAGCTTTGGGCCAATTGCACCAGAATGAAACTCTTGGACTTGTACTAGCCCCCTAGAATCCTTTTTCACCAAGATCTTGCATTGGTGATGGTAGAGTATCCAGTAGAATCCCAAAGATTCTCAATGGGGTTAAGGTCTGGACTCTGTGGTGGCCAATGCATGTGTGAAAATGATGTCTCATGCTCCCTGAACCAGTCTTTCACAATCTGAGCCCAATGAATCCTGGCATTGTCATCTTGGAATATGCCCGTGCCATCAGGAAACAAAAAATCCATTGATGGAATAACCTGGTCATTCAGTATATCCAGGTAGTCAGCTGACCTCCTTCTTTGAGCACATACTGTTGCTGAACCTAGGCCTGACCTCCAATGGGAGGCTTGAACCTATTTGCTTAGATAAATCCAGGTGGCGACTTTAAGGATTTTTTGATTCCTAATGCAATCTTTGCCAATTATATAGTTTGCTATGCTTACAATTCTTTTTCATTTATTTTTGTAAATGGCTACACCATTCTACCGTAGTTGCATTCAAAACAGTATTTATTTAGTGACATGTGATGGAGAAATAAAATATTTTGCTGTCTACATTTAAAAAATTAAGATAAATACTACAAAAAAATACTACTGGGGAATTACACTCAACATTTCTTTTTATCCAATGCACAACAGAAGTGAAACACCATTTTGAAAATGAATTGATGACTTTTGATAACCAGCCCTAGAGCTAATGAGAGTCTGTCAGGGTCCTTATGCTGAAAAGGTTGTTCTCTAAAATCAATTTGTTTGGCATTGTCGACCAATACATTGATTAACAGAGCCTTTATCCCTCTCCACACAGCTGTCATTAACTCTGCTACTAACCGCCATCACTAGGTATTAGTGTACATAATTGAGCAACTTCAAACTGTCCACTGACTTACATGGCAGACCTATTGTTCATTGACACAATTAAACTACAGCTCTCTTTTAGCTGCTCATTATTAGGGACTCTTTCATAATAATGATGTAATATGAAACTAAAATAAATGTCAACAAGACATACAGCACAGTAAAAAAGGCAGTAATAGTCAAAAATGTTATGTTTATTAAATTGTTGTTTTCCAAGTCATTTTGTTAGTTCTGTTAGTTAACATGTTTTAAACCTACAAATTGTAAGTAATACAATTTTAAGAGAGAGGAGCAAAGGAAGGCTTCTATGCCTATTTGGAACAACAAATTTTGTTGAACATCATCAATTGTCTGCTACAAACCATTCTGCCTTGAGATCCCGCACCAGCAAGTTTAACGGCTCATCAATACCACAGCAGCCTTCTCTAGATGGGTATGACCGCAAGGACTCCAAATCATGTCTTGTCTTGTGACACATTTACTGCTCATATCTATCAGGAGCAGTCTCTGACTCAAAACAGTGGAACTAAAACAAATCTTCACACCTTCGTCAAGTGGAAAAGGGAGTGGTCTGGAAGTGTAAAAACTAATGTTCCCTCTTACGTCAACTACGAACTGATGACGTTCCCCAGTTGGGGAATGAAACGTCTTTCAAAATGTAAAAGTCCAGTTCACAACTGGATTTGATGCACAGATTTCTTCTTCTTCAAACTAGTGATGGACCTATCAGGGTGATGCCCTCTTTTGTGCTAAACATGGCAGGCAATCAATCTAGATGCAGAACCTTTATGTCTGTACTGTGACATCACTTGACAAATACATTCGGTATAATGTTAAACTCTGCATAAAATAAAGAACTACATGGTGAGTAATTGGATTGAAATGTTTAACTGTTTGTCGGTTCTGGTAAAAATAACCATAGAAACGGAACAGCCATTGTAGTTACATATGTGATCATTTATCCCCGTGCTTCATGTAACATTGCTCAAAATATGTCATATATTTCATTGTGCCTGTGATGGAAGTCTTGATGGATTCAAGCCTTTTTTGTGGATCTCAGCAGCAGCAGCTTGGCAAGACAATAGTGGGACATGATGAACATGTATTTTATGGTCCATCTGCCATGTGTCCTACAATTACAACACAACCTAATTTCCATAAAGACTGAGTGACAAAGAGGGAAATCAAAAGATACATAATGGTATATTTCTTCTGGGGTCAGTAATTTTTTTACTGGAGAATTCATTGGAACCATTGTCATATAATGCTGCAATATTTATAAAGCTTAAACTTTGAGATGGACTTTAATATTAAACATCTGGTTTTGAACAAGTGCAGTTGGTCCATAAATAAAAAGTAAATAAAAGATTATCAAAAATTGTACTGTCTTATTGAATTGAATTGAAGTAACTAGATTAATTAAATGTCATCGTAAACGTTGAATGACAGAGGTACTAGAAACAGCAGGGGAAGTGGAGTCAGGTCCCCAGAAGAAGGGTAGTCACATCCAATCAGAAGAGAGAGAACGACTGCCTGTATGGCCTTAACTGTCACATTTCAGGATCTTAGTCACAGAAAGATAGTTTGTCAAATTTCATGAACTGGGATGTGTACGTAGATCTGACCTGGAAATATGTAAGATCCTTTTTTTGTGATCCATTGATATTGATTATGTGTAACTAAAATTTTTAGTTCACAATGCAAGTTTATAATTTTTTTTAGACCAAATCATCTCAAAAATAAAATCTAATATGATGGTACTTTATATCACTACTATGCAAAGGAGAAACCCTAGCAATTTCCAACTCACACTTCTGAGAGCAGTTCTCCAACATGGCAGCAAATGTTAGTGGGAGAGATTGTTTCGAAGCGAACGCCAGATTTTGCAATGAAATTGATTAGAGAGCTGAACAAACCAAAAGCACTTGTTGCCATGTGGGCACTGCAAACCATTTTTTTGGATTCACAAACCGTGTAGCACTTGCTAACGGTCATTGCCAGAGGAGGGTCATCACTGGTGCGCTGCAGCCTCTGATTTCATTTAGCATCCCTACCATAAGGCTATTAAAAATGCAATAGAAAAAAAAAAGAACCTGGAAACACTTTTTGGCTTATGCACGCTTTCAAATGACAACATTGAAAACATCTATACTTAAATAATTCCTATGTATATAAATTATAAAAATAATTATATCTGTGAATTGTATTAAATAAATTGCTCATGAATTAGCAGGCCTGGGCAAACTTTTTGACCCACAGACGTCAGTGGGTCCTTTGCAGGTTGGATCAGATCTGATTAGATAATGACATTAACATCGGCTGCTAATGCTGGACTGGAATGACTCCGTCCCGAATTTATAGCCTTTCATGGGCCTTGGCAAACGTTTTGACTCATTGGCCACAATTGGTCCTAAAATTGGACACAGAGGCCAAGTCAGGAGCGGATAATTGGCACTGTGAACTAAGATAAATGACATGTAAAAATCCATGCATAAAAGCAAAAATGCTTTCTGTCTTTTTATGCCCTCCAATGGGGAAATGTGGACATTGCTGGGAAAAGGCAAGAGCAGATGCATAATTTAAATTAATAACATAAGCTGAACAATTTTGGCATACATTCAAAACGTCCAACAGCCAAGTTGACATGTCCCTCTTCCTCCTTGCCTTTTATCCATCCATTCATCCATTTCTTAGTGCAACATCCCATGGACAAGTAGCAGCAAATATGAATAATCTTGACCATGAACATTGTACTATATTGTAATATTGTATTAATAGTTGTATTGATACAACATAATTGCACAATACTAATAATACACACTTTAAAAAGCACCTTGTCATGAGCCACATGGTCTACTCTTTCCCTCTTAATACCATCTCCCAGTTGTTCTGCTCCGGTAACTTATCATCATTACTTCGTAGAAACTGCTGTAAGACTAACTATAGTGGCAGGCTGTCCTTTCATATATGCAAGACTTCCTGATTTCTGAATCACTTTTAGATTGATTTAAGCGCATTCCCACCTAATCGCGAGACAGTAGCCTGCAGCACATCAGTAAGTTTCTGAGCTCTGTGCCCCACAAATATTTTTTGTCCTCTCTGCGTGACTACTCACCACATCAGTTTTTCATCTTCTCTTTCTGCTGCCTGCACTTTCTGCTCCGCAGTGACTTAACTGTGAAAACTTGCTGCCTCTGACCCATTCCCACGCGAGACAAAAGCAACCTTCCCACAGAAAGACCACAACTGCTCGACGTTAAATCGTAGTTTTGGTCAAAGATGGTTATTTAATCATCTATCAATTTCATTGGGCTATCTGGCCACAGAAGGACTCACAGTACATTGTCCATTGTGATGTGAGTGGCAGTTGTGGAAATTGCTGCACCTGCAATTCTGGTAATGGATAAACAGGAGAAGATGAATAAATTAATCATCCATCCATCCTCATCAAGTAAGGAGGGGATTGAAGAAGATAGTCTTCAACTAGCGAGGTCGCAAACCCTCTGAGAGACGTCATACATCACTCCAGTTCCCATAAACAGCCAAATTACAAGTTTAATTTTTTCTACAACAGCACTCATGTGTTGAAGCACTTGTATTCAGATCACATTTTCCATTAAAAAATAACCAAAAACGTATACTTTGTTCGCCTGGAAATATAACATTTACTGTTTATTACCAGCTGCCAGGTTGCCGCTGAGGTGCTCTGAGCATAGCCCTGTCCCAACCCACATCACTTCTTGTGGGCTCACCACCCACAGGAAGGCTCACAATATGGTGCAATGTGATTTGGGTGGTGCCAACTGCCCCTGGCGCCACCCCTGCGACCCGGCAACGGACAAGCAGAAGAAGATGAATGAATGAATGAATGTTTATTAATTATGAGTAAATGGCACCTCTTCGCATTTTGTGTGACGCTTTATGTTATTTCACTCAGGTTGAAGATTCACGCCCAGAGTCTCAACAGACAGTGAACTTCCCAGGAAGAAGCCCTTTTATGCATTTTTTTGTTGAAAATACAGAAGTCTTTCGCTGAAGGTGTGCCGAATGAACCAACGTCCAAGGGCCTTAAACAAATCACATATGGCATCTCACATTAAATTTGTAAAGCCATTTATAGCATTTTATGTTTGCACTTTAATTCATGGGTAACACCATGTTTTTATTCAATCCTGATGTTTACTTTTGACAATATTGGTTTACAAACTTTGGACTACAAAGTTACAGATTTAGGATTTTTTTTTTTATTGCGAAACCTTGGTTCAAAATTGTTATGTTCTCAGAAATGTTTTAATTTTGTGCTCTTCAAACAGGATATTGAGATTATTTTTTCACCAATTCAGTTTAAAATACTAATTTTGAAGAAAATGTGAAGGCTACTGTAGCTCCAACACAGCTGTTTTCATTTGATCCAACTCTATTGCTGCACAACAACATGTGTTTCTTATTTGTGACAGTTCAGTTTAACAGCACTGAAAAATAAAATTGGAGAAAAGTAAGGACTAACATTTATCTAACTTTTAATTGTGGTATATCTTGATACATATTGTTGATCGTGATATAAAAATCCATTTCCTGATATAAGATATTTTTCATATTGCCCAGCACTAGTATAAAACTAAAAAATATCATAGTTCTTATGGTTCAGCAAGGAAAAATATACAGAGTACAGTCAGAGCCAAATACTCATTCTTGATTCTTAACATGACCGCTGCTGCACATCACTGCTTTGTCTACAGTTTTATGTTGAGAAAGCTCAACATTTAGCTCAAAAGTCCACTCCTTTTTCCTCTGTCTATGACCAGACGATGTCTATAATGACGACGAGGAAAAGGAAAAAACCCTCGGGGCCGAGGGGGAAATGACAAAAGTGAGGGAGGTGCGGATGATAAGTGGGGATGCAAATGCACCAATGCATCCCCAATTCCGCTGCCAATAGCATAGACTCGCATCCTGGAGCTATTCGTGTAAACTCACATATGATCTATCAGTAAAACATGGAGTCTGTATAATATTAATTATTTCATCAATTTCACCACATTTATGATATTACAATAAAATGTTTGTTTCACTAAAAAAAAGCCCAAAACGCTTTATAATAATAAATGTAAATTTATTTGTAAATAAATGTAAATTATTAGTTTACCTGCGTTCTACGTAGAAAATATTGGAGTTTCCTTTAAACTCTTTTACCTACCGTACATGTCCTCAGCCTCCTCGCTGCCCTGTCTTGAGGCACTTCGCTTTATGTGTAAAATTAACTAGACCCGAGAGAATTCTATTACATATGAAATTGTAGACCGCCGGGCTACTTCCTGTTTCAAAATATAATAGCCGAATGGCTGACACAGTCACATTAGCGCCAAACACTCTGGGGCCCGCCTCGGCGTCATACCTGCCAATCGTCTTGGGTTAAATGGTGTTGAACCAATGAAAGTGGGCGGAGTTAACTGGAAGTGAAGAAAAACCAACTTCTGTGTTTGGGTTTGCGGACTATTCCCGATGCCACCGCTGAAAACACCTGTCAAGGACGTTGAAGACTACAACATGGATGCACTAAAGGCTGAACTCGATGCATTTGGTTTATCTGAGGAATTTGGATTTGTCCAAGAGCAACGACTTGTAAGTCACTGACATTATTTTCTTCTCAGACCTGTGCTATATTTCGTTGTCTATAGAGCGCTCTTTGGAAGAAAAGAACCTAGAGAGGGTGGAGGTTTACATTAGAGAGAAGATGAATCAATATTTGGTTTTAAACTTAAAAACAATTGTCAAGTAAACACTATAAAATATAAGTTGAGTAAACTCTAAATTTGTGAGCATCATGTAGGTGTTATTGTAAACAGGTGTGACTGCTCAGTTTGTATGTTTTTCTACTGTTCGTTCTCCGTTGTGGGATTTTGAATATAGAGTGACCTTCCAGAATATTATGAGAAATGGCAGGACCTGGCAAAAAACCTTTTACAGCTGCTTGAGTCGTGTGAATTACGAGACATGGTCCATCAGGTATGTTGGAGAGCATGCTTGACAGAGTTTGTTGTACTGGAGACGAAAGATATGCACATTAAGTAAAGTTGCATTTGCCTTAATCTAGATGCCAGTTTTGAGCACACATCTTCTCGTGAGTTATAATGAGCTGAGGTTAGCTCATCTTGTGCTGGGATTAATCACCATGGGCTATGTGTGGCAAGACAAAAATGCACCTGCTCAGGTAAAACATAATCTGACAATACATGAGAATGATACAAGTTGGACTCAAAGACTCTGACCACTCATTCCTAAACGTGAGTGGAACCATTTTCAACATTTTTTTCTACAGGTCCTTCCGCAATCGCTAGCCGTGCCCTTGTGGTTGGTATCACGCAAACTTGGCCTTCCGCCTATTTTAACCTATGCAGATGTTGTCCTTTACAACTGGAAATTTAAGGAGCCCACAGGGTGAGTCAATTCATTGACCTAATGATTGACTATCCAACACATGGCTTGTTGCTCGCCTCACCTTTCCAAGTTGGTCTGCATAAACATGAATTTTGTCCCGCCTCCAATCCTTACTAAATTATTATTTGCCAATATATAATGACAGCCTTCTCTGTGTTTTTTCTATAGATTGAAAAATATTAAAATGTACAACATACATAGTAACCCCAGAAAATACATACTGTACACCAACTGTGTCTCCTACCGTGTGACTGACTTTTTAACCCAGACCGTTGAATTATCCAAGCGGGGTCGAGGAGATTGTAATATCCCAACCATGACTGATAATGAAGAGGAGAGAAAAGACTATAAAAAGTCTGAAGTGTGGGATAGTATCGCACTTCAAAGTGCAGAAAATATAGTACCGTGTGTCTACTGTCGCACACAGCACAATGTTACTGGACGTTAAACATAAACACTCACACTTCACCCTTTCAACAAGGTGACGTAGTCTGTATTTCTAGTAGATATGAACCCTGTTAAAACCTACAGTATTTATAGCCAATAATATTAGTCAGTATGAGGTATAACGAGTTGGACTCATTCACAGGTGTAATCACCTGCCTTTGTAGGAGTTCGGCTGTTCTGTCCCCGCAGCAAACTTGTAGTACAAACAGGGACACACTTAAAAACTATAAGAACCATCACTAGTTAAAGTAGTTCTAATTTGTTTGCCCTGCCACATCTAAAGACATCAGTTTGTAACAGAATGAAAGATAAAAATCTACTTGGTCATTGCATCTTGTTACAACAGTATAAAAGTTACAATTTAATATTCTAAAAAAGGTCTTGAAATACAAGATTAAGATAATTCCCATGTTCTCACACGACGCGTCAGCTGATGATGTCAACATGTTGATAGAGTTGAGTTCTATCTATATGTCTGTCTGTCTGTCTGTCTGTCTGTCTGTCTATCTGTCTATCTATCTATCTATCTATCTATCTATTTATCTATCTATATATCCATCTATCTGTCCTTTGTCTTGTATCTCTAAGCATGCTCAAAATATAATTTTTGGCCACATTGCTGATTTATTAACGTTTTAATATATATATATATTATATATGTATTTTATATATTTAACAGTTTTATTTAATATATATAATTATATATATTAAATAAAACTATTAAACATTGCACATTATGTGGTGAAAAATCTTTTTTATGATATCAATAATATATTTATTTTTATATTTTAGGAACATGGACATTAGGTATGTATATGTTTTTACATGTACTTAGTGAATACTTTAGATGGTGTTGTCCTAAATTTGGTTTTAAAGAATTTTATTGTCAATGCAAATGTAGAAACCTGGACTTGCTATACCCCTTTCCTGGTGGCGAGAGCAGCAGGGGGTTTTTCCTTGTGTCATTGTTAGTGGAGAAAGCTGCTTCTCCAGGCCTATTGGTAAGCTGTCACCTGTTAAAAGTACATTTATTTCACAGTACATACCAGTTGTGTTCATGAGTCAGTCTGTCTGTCAGTTAGTCTTTGTTGTTATGGCACGTTTTTAACTCTCATGTCCTCTTAGGGGGCTCTGGCTGTCATGCGTGCAATGAAAACGTTTGACCTCAGTGGCATCAAGAAAGGACTAATTCAAGTAACTTACTCTTTGGAAAAGATGAAGGAACTATTTGCACTCATGCACCGTAAGACTGAACTTCACCTTGCTGAGACAAATTATTGAAAAAAATTAGGAAAACCCAGGAAGTCACTTTTATTAAGTTGCACAAAACTGTGCAATTCCCAGGTCATGTAGATGCTGCTGAGTTTTTTGGGACAGTGAGAATTTTCTTTTTTGGGTAAGTTTGATTTACCATGTATTTATATCTCTTTGGGATCTAATTTATGTCAAACTCTGTTTAGTAAAAGATTTAATAAATGAAAATAAAGGATATAGGCATGTGGGAAGGTGGGCTTTTTTTTCTTTTCCATTTTTCTTCTCATTGTCCCAGTATCAGGGGTTGCTATTGCAAATTAACATTTTCCTTCTGTGTCTGTTTCTTTATTTTCTACTCTGACTCCAACTACCTCCATGTCCCCCTCTCCAACCAAGTAGATTCATCTTTAGGATCATTCTTCCGATATATTCACTAGCTTTTTCTAAAACTTCCTGTCTGTGTCTGTCAAAGTGTCTACAAGAAGCAAGGCCAAGTTCTTCTAAGTGTACACATCTTAAGTTTCCAAATGTTTCAGATGGAAGGACAATCCACTGCTACCTTCTGGTCTATTGTACCAGGGTGTGAGTGATGAACCCATACATCTGTCAGGCTTAAGTGCAGCACAAAGTTCCGCCATTCAGTGCTTCGATGCTCTGCTTTGTATAGAACACAAAGATGAAGCTGGTAACAACCTGTTGCTTTTCAACCCAATCACACTGTTAACATAAAAGAAATCTTAGCTGCATTTGATTGGTAATACCACATTTAAAATCCTCATTTATTCTTTTTTTTATCCTTGTTGTTACCTAGGAGCCTTCCTGAGAAGCATGAAGGATTATATGCCTCCTGACCACGTGCAGTTGATAGAGGCTCTCTCCACGTATCCAACACTCCGCAACTTTATATTTTCCAGGCCCAACTCTGACCTCTGCCAGGTGTACAATAGGTGTGTGTCAGCTCTTGTTGAATTACGGAACTACCACATTAGTGCTGTCGCCAAGTACATTTCTGTGCCTGCCAGCAAAGTCCGCCTGCGTAGTGATACACAAGCCGCTCATACGAATGGGTCTGGTGGAACCAATCCACTTGTCTTCCTCCAACGTGTTCGTGATGCCACAAAAAGTCATATACTCTATGATTTGGCTTAAAGGAAATGCAGACTCACTGTTCTGGATCTTAATTCTGGATTGTTGTGTTATCTAAATTGATATCAGCTTTGAAAGTAATAGAAACCAACTACAAACACAGGTGAAGACTAGGGTTAGTGTATGTCTCCAGTAAAAGTAGTTGTTAAAAAATGAGTCACTTATTACTAAGCCTCATATGCATGTGCGAATAACCAAGGTGTTTTTAAACATGTTTTTTGTTTCAAGTCAACTGAACTTTACCATGATAACTTAACAAAAAAAAAATAATGGCTACATTTTGTCTGAATAAATTTAGACTTCTTGACATGTAGCTCGATACGGTGCTAAAATACATTTAGCAGCATATGGTTAAACATATGTATAGTAACATGTTGCGCAAGCAGACATTCCAGATTACACATTATTTCTTGGTGAGAAATAATGTGTAATATGTATTTTATTTTGGTATTAGATAAGATAGAACTTTATTTATTGCTTGGTAGTTCCCTTTGGGAATTGCGGGAAATGCGGGAATACACACACACACACACACACATATATTTATTTACACATAGAAAGATATGTGAATTCAGCTGGTATTTAGTGTGAAAAAGTGACTAAACTGATAATTTCCAAGTCCTGTGGTGCTCTGGTTTATTCTATTTGTTGAATGATAAATGTTATTTACATAATATAATCCACATTTTCCTGAGAAATGTGAACCTGAGAAGATTTTTTTTTTCCCATTCTTTTTGAACACCTAAATGTCTTGGTTTCATAACAAGTCTAGGTACAAGAGCAGGCATGGGAAAACTAAGACCCACGGCCGGCTGCTGCCCGATTAGCTTTTAATCTGGCCCACCAAACTCATCTTATAATTATACACTTGTTGTATATTGTGATTAAACCTCTGCCTTTTCACTAAATAGTCCATCTATCTGCTCCAAAACCTGGCCCTGTATCTAGGGCCAGTTGTGGCCCATGAGTCAAAAAGTTTGGCCATACCTATGTTAGCGTGTGTACTCATTTCATGGTGTGACCAGTGACTTTTTGAGATGACACAGCCTAGTTTTTTGCACATTTTTGTCCATAAAACCTCAATGCGTTGTAGCTATCATTACATATGAATCCATTACCATGACATGTATTTAAGAAGTACTTTTAACTGTCTTACCTTCAGTGTCTAGCTGCATTGCAAATGTCAAACTGTAACTGTTTCTGTTTTAACGTGATTCAAATAAACAAAATGAAATCTTTAAAGCCTTTTTACCGAGTCACAAAATGTTAATTACTCTTAAAAAAAACTGAAGCGCAAAGCTGCTTTATAATTCAAACTGTGCTCAGTGAAACAGTGTATCAGCAACAGCCCATTGGAGCTGTGACAGTAATATATTTTTTTATACACTATACCCAATGGATGATGACATATCTGTGAATCAAAATGGGTTACACGTTTCTTATGGGGAAAGTGCTGACTGAGTTACATGATTAGATTGCTGTAAAACACTAAAGGAAAGACTAATTGGAAATTGCTCCTCCGTGCATGCTCGGCACCACCTGCAGGATTGTAAGAGGCTTTACATGTTTAGGGTACTGAACCTCCCAAGACACTAGGAAGCAGATAAATAATCAACCAGTCATCCTTTATCACCAGTCATCCACCTCGGTAGGGAAGAGGCTGCTGCTATCTGAGATAGAAGGTAGGAGCCAGGGATATGAATAGCAACACAGTCAGTGAAGAGAAAAGAAAACATTGTTCTATTATTCTATATGCATTATACAGTTGCTGTATATGACAGCGAGTAGATATCACTGCGAGGTAGGTGGAACATAACCCATTAGACATGGAACACTCAATCACTTTGAGTTTAGAAATGATTTATTGATGTAGAAACAGTAGAAAAATGCATAATATTGCACATTATGACTAAATTGCACTTTTTTTAAGGTACAGATCCTTGCATGAAACCTGGTGACCTGAATTATGTAATCTACAGTGTACCGCAGCAACCGGAGGCCATAACGTGTCTTTCTCACATTTTGTGGACAATGAACAGTTCCATGATGTACGGAAAATGAAAAGCTTCTGTTTAAATAAAGTAAAAAAAAAAGTTTAACTTAAACTAGCTTTGTTTTAACGTGCAAGTACCGTGTCACTGCTACATTGTTAGCTTTTGGTGAGTGTTTAGTACTAAACCTAAGCTGCTGGCTACAAGTGTCCTCTGCAGCAAAAGATGGCTACCATGATACTGATGCACTGTGTTTAGCCCTTCTATGCTCGCAAGTTCAGTTCACAGATGCTTGTGGGGTCCTGCTGACGTGGGCACGCTATTTATTCATACTTCTACATTACTGTGGCAAAATTCAGTAAAATGGATGTGAACAAAGGCTCTAATATAGAATGTGCATTAGATTTTGTCAGAGCGTTGCAGTCACAGTTAGTGATTGAGAGACAAGGCAAGACTCTTGGCGATGGATCTTAAAGAGCAACCTTAAAATAGCGGGACTACTTTTGAGTATAAAAAAAATATCTACAGTGTCATAAAAATACTCTGCCTTAAAGGTAGTTAAAATATCTGACTGTATATGTTGTTAAAATGTAAGACGCAGAAGATATTTTTCTGTGTTTTAAACTCCATCTGCTTCAAGAGGAAGGGCCCATGTGATAATAATTACAAATTTATCGCAACATTTGAAAAGACGCACAAAAAACAGTTAAAGGCAGGGAGCTAAATCACAAGACAGTAGATAAGAAAGAGAGATGATGAAAGAAACCCAACTATAGGGTAGAGTGCGGCGGGGGTTAAGGCAGGGACAGGTACAGTCAGTCACGCAAACCGATGTTAAGAAGATGGGACTAGATAAGGATGACAGAGCGGCTCAAAGAGACACGGGTGGTAGGAACGGTAGTGACACACTGTCATGTTCTGCACTTAGATTAGTCTTTTTTTTGCAGATGTTCCTTCCAAAAGTCAAATGTTGTGCTTTGTCTGGTGTTTGGCTGATGACCATTCAGAGGCGGTTGCTTCTCTTATGAAAGACCCTCCGTGTGGGGCTTCCTTTTGTTGCCAAGCAAAAATTTCTGTGAGAAAAAAAAACAAAAAATGTGTTTTGCATTGGGTTAAATTTAATTGGTATTCCAGAGTATAAGTGGGACTTTTTTCATCCTTTGGCTGGATTTGGAACATGTGATATTAACGCTGACTAATTTGCATGACATTGTTTCAACAATAGAAGCCTCTAGAGCAGGGGTGGGCAAACTTTTTGACCTGCGGGCCACAATTTCTCCTAAAATTCAACACAGGGCCAAGTCAAGAGCAGAAAGATGGAGCGTTCGTGTAAGCTAAGATAAATGGCAAGTAAAAGTCATGCATCCAACCCAAAATACTACATTTGTAATAGCCTTTATAAAGTCATCTACTGGGGAAACGCAGGCATTGTAGGGAAAAGTCGGAAGTTTAATTAAATATTAAATTATATTATAATAATATTAAAGTATATTATAATAATATTA
>JAFBJS010001342.1:2513-29738 GCA_016785265.1 Paraplagusia blochii | reverse complement strand
AGATGGAGCGTTCGTGTAAGCTAAGATAAATGGCAAGTAAAAGTCATGTATCCAACCCAAAATACTAAATTTCTAATAGCCTTTATAAAGTCATCTACTGGGGAAACGCAAAAATTGTAGGGAAAAGTCGGAAGTATAATTAAATATTAAATTATATTATAATAATATTAAATTATATTATATAATTATAAAATATTATTATAATATAAATAAATTATTTAATTTGGACAGGGATGGCGGGCCGCATTAAAAGGCTCAACGGGCCGCATGTGGCCCCCGGGCCTTAGTTTGCCCACCCCTGCTCTAGAGGGCACTGTATACCAGGGGCGTAGCCAGACCCCTTAAAATGGGTGGGCCCAGAAAAAATTAGGGTGGGCCAACCCCAAAGTATTATAGCCAAGTTTAATCAGCCCTCTCATTGGATTGGGTGGGTCTGATTGACAAGTGGGTGGGCCTGGCCACCTGTGGCCTCGCCTATGTTGTATACCAGTATCTACTACTGCTTATAGTGGCATTTTTTTCATCTCTTGGCAACTGTGACTTATACTCCAGAAAGACTTTGGAATACACAGTAATTATGAAGCTTAAAAGCGCAATAATAATAATTAAAAAAAAAACATAAAAAGAAAACAGGTCGATAATGATTCTCATCCAGGTCATGTTCAAAGTAAAATAGTTTTGTTCGGCAACTCAACATGTCTTTTTTTTAGGAAATGTTTCATCTCTCATCCAGGAGGCTTCCTCGATTCATTAGAGCATTAGAATGGAAGATGCCTATTGGATGAGCCTTGAAACACTTCTGGAAAAACATAATGAAAAAGAGAAAACATCCCTTAAACCTACCTGGGTTCTGCAGATGCTTGTCGATGCTCTTGAGAACAAATCCCAATGAAAGTGTTTGACCAAATGTGAAATGTTTTTTTGTCTTACAATCCAAAAGAGCTGATTCCTGCCTTCTCACTGTGTTGGTCTTATTCCTCTGACCCTTTGTTCAGAACAACGGGGGTGTAAATGTGCTCCATTCCAAGGGTGTTTCCAAAGTAAAGTTCGACTTTAAACTCAAAGGAACCAGAGTTTCCAACGTGCATGCTTTTTGGATTCTGTCTTGGATTTGCGTTTTGGAGTGGACGTGAATACTTCATTGGAGTAGTGAAGGGCAGGGCATGGTGGGGTGTCCAGGGGACAGAGTCTCTTCATCAAGGGCTGGAGCTTGTCCTCCTGCAGCTTGAAATCTAACTCCACACTAAAACCAGAATAAAGATAGAGTTAGATGGTTGCATTGGAGATTATGTTATTGTCATTAAACAGTAAAAAAAAAGTCACATGTGAGCCAGTTGTGAGCAAGGTCTTTTTTTTACTCTGGTGATTTTGTCAAATGGAACAACTGGAGAAAAGTATTAGGGGTTGAGAGTCAGCTAAGAAGAAGGAGGCAGATGTTAAAGATGTTAAAGGTTCTCTTTAGAGCTGACTAGGACAGACAGGATCAGGAATGAGGTGATTATAGGGACAACACAGACTTGACAAACAGACAAACACATATTTGGGGGAATAAAAACCAGAGAAGCCAGATTAAGATTGTTTTGAACATGTTCAGAGGAGGTACAGTGATTATATTGGTGCGAGAGATGGAGCTACCAGGTAGGAGACAAAGAGTAAAATTGATGGATGCGGGGAGAGAGGACGTGGAGGGAGTTGGAGTTAGAGTTGAGGATACAGAGGACAGGGTGAGATGGAAATTGTTGACTGGCTTTAGATACCCCTGACAAGGTGAAAGGAAAACAAGAAGAAGAAGAATTTTGACAAATGTAATGAGCTTATTTTCATAATCCACAGTTGACTCAAAGGAAGCTTATAGGGATTAGGATTTACTGTTGAACATACACCAACTACAGTGTTATTGTTTTTGTGCATTTACCAGAGATCATTGATTTCCTTGCTGTCAGTTATCAATTTAAAGCAATAACCACAGTTGTCCAGGTTAGGGTTAAACAAGTCTGTTAGGCAACTAGACATGGGTTTTCTCTAGAAAAAAGAGCAGGTCGTCTGGTCATTTTCTTATTTTGTACTTAAGCTCTTAGTGCAGTTATCTACCATTCATACAAAAAGCCATTGTGAGCAGTGAGGGAGATATTTCCTCTCACTTTATTAAAGTGCTTTAAGAACGCGTTCATTTCATGGGACAACTTAACTTTAGTTACATATTTAAAATTCAAGGCCAGTTGATCTCATCTGCCCCATAATTTAACAATGTATGATGACCAAAAAAAAAATGGTTTCACAAAGACTTTGATCACATCCCGTCAGGTTAGAGAGATTTTTTGGGTCTCACATTACGTTTCCTTGGAACCCATGGATTTTTTTTTGTGGTTCTATTACTGTTTCTCATTATTCAAATGTCTGTGAAGATTCTTATTCATCCATGAGGTCATGATCTCCAGAAAGGGTTTAGTTGTAAGCAACCTGACTTCTTCTTGGAGTTGAAAGACGTTTCATTACCCATTTGAGGAACATCAGTTTCTGGTTGATGTCAGAGGGAACTCTAGTAGTTCTGCTCCTCTAGACCACTCCCTTCACCCCTGGACAAGGGAGTCCAGTGGTGGACAAGGATGTGAAGAGTTGTTTTGGTCTTTCAACTCGAAGATAAGGTCCAGTTGCTTACAACTAAACCCTGTTTGGTCATTATTCAATTGTTTTGATCCCACTTGGTCAACAATAAAATATCCCTATTAATGCCCAATAATAGTCTGTGATTTATGAAATCATGGCTATTGACTTGGGGGACTAGAAAAAATGTTTAGTTTCTGCTTTTCAAAGGCTGTCGGCCTCAAAACAACCATCAGCTAACAGCTGCATTAAAGCCTTAAGAAATGAACCCAGTTATGCAGTGTTTTTCTGTCATTTATCTACAGGTCCTTAGAACTGGCAGAGATTATGTTTTTTTTTTTTACACACTTCTAGGACTCTTATTCATATTTTCAAGCGTTTCAATTCCTCCGAGGGATTTTATTTTCTACTTCTCCTTTTGTTTTATGGAAAAATATTTGTGCCACTGCCATTTGAATTGTGTCGACTCAACAGAATATAAAGAGCAGAACAGCACCGGCAAAAGAAACATAGAATCGCCTCAGCAATTATTAAGCAATTAATCACTTGGCAGATCCCTATAGTTATAATGCACTGTGGAAAAATGCTCAATGGCGGTGCTGAACAACTATGCGGGTGGCGCCTGGGAGCAGGTGCTCAAGTGAACAAAGGGTGTGCATACAGTACGATATCATTGATGAAAAAACAGATTGAGAGGTAAGGAAACAGAGGGATGCTTCCATCAGCAAAGCAAAAAAAAAAAACATTTAAAAAAAACAAAACAATGTTGTGTCGTGTCGTGGTTAGTGCTGTTGATTCGGTGGCATCCATGGCGTTTTGAGCACCGTCCAATGACTGTGGCGCCTGGGAGGGATATTGGGAATGTGACATGACTTTGTTCATTCAGCTGGGTAAACCTGCTCCCTGCCGATGTGTCAAAATTTTCAAGATTTTCCCAGTGAGTCGTTCGCGGTTCAGAGCGTCGACTCGACAAGACGAGCGGCTCAGGCACAGCACCCGGCAACATTCAAACTACATGATAGGATGGAGTAGATGAAAGCATCAGACAGTGACAGTCATATCCTTCCCAGACAACAAACAACCCAAACTCCCCACAAATTATAATTTTCATCATACCCTCTCCTCCGCCCTGAACATATCAGATGTAAAAGCCTTCTCTGTGGCCTCTCAGCCGCACAGACACACAGAGAAAACAGCAGTTTGGTTATTGAGAGTGAAAAAGGAATTACAATTTGACGACTGCTCACCCCAAACTACACAACTCTGGCGGATCAGTGGAACGCGAGCGCTAATTAGCTCTTGGCATTTCATTATTTCGCATTTCAGATCTTGACTGCATTTCACAGTCGTTAGCCACAGACAAAAATGCTGCATTTAAATACCAAGTGATTCTCATAAAAACCTATATTACTTTCATCCAAGAGACAATTCATGTACTACTCATGCTGTCAATCTTTTTCTAAACTTCTACTGCACAGTCAGATCTTTGCCCTAATAGGCTAAGAAACATGCGTCAAATTTTTTTTGTGATTTAGTTACTTGAGGAGTAACTAATCATTGGTGATGATCTCAGGCCACCCTTCACATTCAGCAGGTTAACAAGAAAATATTTCACATATTATATAATTTCTCATACTTATCAAGCATACGTCACAACTGTTCAGAGCAGCAGACACCATGGAAGGGAGGTGAAGAAAAGAGTTTAGGCAGAATGGAAAAGCTGGAGAAGAGTGTCAGCTAAGGTGATGGGAAAGGTTTGCAGGACGGTTTTGAGACACTGCCATTAGGCAGAAGACAGGAGGCAGAGATGGAGGTGGAGGAGTTAAAGATGCTGAGGTTCTTTTTAGGAGAGACACGGATGGACAGGATCAGGAATGAAAAGGTTTGGAGAAAAAGCTAGAGAAGCCAGATTGAGATGGTTTGGACAATTTCGGAGGAGGGACAGTGGATACATTGTTAGACGAATGATCCTGGACCACACCAGTGACAGAGACACTCTGGGTCAAATGAGGGCTGCTTTAGAAGTTCTTATTCCTTAAATATTAATACTTAAGCTCTGCAGCATTTTTTTCCAAAGTTCGTTGACACACCTCACTAGGTAAATAGGCAAGTTTGGGAAAATTATTATGCATATAACTGAGGCAGAATTAGCTATGTTCCATGACGAACATAATGTATGTTTACTCCGAAATTCCAGTGTAGGATATGTGAACAGTACACTGGGATTAGAGGACAAATATGGATAGCATTAAGTAGAGATGTTCAAAAGTCACTTTTTCCAAGTCCAAGTCAAGTCTCGAGTCTTTCATCCCAAGTGCAAGTTAAGTCTCAAATAGCTGAAAGTTTTCATATTATACGCTATCTGAAATAATACTGCATTGCTGTGTTGTTTTGTTATTGCACACTACACCATCAAAGCAGGGGCGTAGCCAGAACCCATAAAATGGGTGGGCCCCGAAAAAATTAGAGGGCCCAACCCCAAAGTATTATGGCCTAAGTTTGATAATGTACATCATCCCTCGTTATGACATGGTCAGCCCTCTCATTTGATGGGGCGGGCCTGACTGACAAGTGGGCGGACCCAGGCCCACCTGGTCCCACCCATGGCCACGCCTATGCATCAAAGTTGATCAAAACAATGTATTGTGCATGTGCAATGTGAAGAAACATCACAAAGGCTTTAAGCAACAATGTATTTTGCGAATACTACAGGATACATACAAACTGATTTGCGTATGTGGTCTTGCCCTTTTACCAACTAAAAATAACAAATGAAGGAAAATGAAAATATATAACAGAGTACTGTATGTACAGTACTATACTACAGTATAGGGCTATAATATATTATTGCACACTGCAGCATCAAAGTTGATCAGAACAATGCACTGTGAATGTGCTTAGGCTAAGAAATCATATGCATTAAATGCTGTTTAAGGAGAGGTTTCCATTTCTGTTATGTCAATGACAACATTGGTCTAAACCAGTGGTTCTTAACCTTGTTGGAGCTACACCAGTCCCCCACCAGTCTCATATGCGCATTCACCGAAACCTACTTAAGTAGGGTGAGTCTTGACCTCTTGACCTCAGCGGTGTCTTGTCCTCTGCGCCAGAGGCTCCAACCGAACCCCTGAGACAGACTCACCGAACCCTCACCGAAATCTTTCCACACAAGTCCAGTTTCCCTTTGCTCACTGACCTATCCTTGTGTGTTCTGAGATGCCTGAGGAAGTTACCTTAACGCCACACTCCTTACAAGTAGCCGTCCGCTTACTGGATGTCTGTGGGAGTCGCTCCAGTCTGGCTTACCGCCGCCATGTTCACTGTGATATGAAACCTAAACTTGAGGCAGCACGAATCTGTTACAAACCTTAGCGCACCATAAAGGAGTAAACTACTTCTGCCTGCAATTTTTCCATAGTGCTATGAAAAGCATCGGAAAAAGTGAAATTAGTTAAATGAAAATAGATAATTCCTTGATTATGGACTTTATTCACTACTCGCGAGTCATAACACCGAAGTCTGAGTCAAGTCTTGAGTTTTACAGGGCAAGTCTTGAGACAAATAACAAGTCTTTGTTTGTGCGACTTAAGTACGACTCGAGTCCGAGTCTCAGACTTGAGTCCCCATGTCTGGCATTAAGTGAAGAGTTGTGTAGATGTCTAGGTAAATTTGCTCATTTCACTGTTAATCCATTTCAAACAGATATTAAATTTCTTGGCAATCCTATGACGCCGCCAAAGGGAAAATATCCGAAGACTTACATGACTCCTTCGTCGGTAATGTTTGACTCTCTTTTGAAAATAATAAAAGTAAGTCTTCCTTTCTATTATGCAACTCAACTGGAGCAGAATAAACCTAATGGACCCATGTTCAGCAGTACAAAATAATAACAAAAAAAACATCCACAGTGTTGCTGCTATCAGTCTATACATAGTTTTAAATATTCCACCGACACCTCAGTGCAATCACTAAACCTATAAAAACAAGTACATTAAGGTGCTGTTAACAATCAGCACACCCACTCTGCAGTATCCGCTGTTACACAGAAGATCACTGTATACAAAAATAATGCATCTTTAGAAAGAGGTTACTATTAAGATGTAACATAACGTTTGGTGGTATTTTTTTGTGGTCTTGATTTACAACTTAGGAATTTCAAGATCTTTCCCCTTTGTTCCTCAAAATTCTCAAGGGCAAACTGAGATGTTTTTAACACACTGTTCCTGTGACATTTCTTAGTGGTACACACAAGCAACCAAAGAGCAAGGTAAGTGAAGAAATAAGCAGTTGTGACAGTTTGTCTTATTTTAGAAACATGCAGAACAAAGGCATTCAGTGAAGTGACAGATGACGACTCTTTAAAGCTTGAGTGGATTTTTTAAGCTGCTTATGGCTGATTTGTGATAACAGACTGAGCTGACTCATGTGTTTTGTTGCTGTAATATTTTTTTTACCAATAATAATATAGAAAAGTTAAACAAAAAAATTACATTTTTTTGATTGATGTTTGTGTTGGTAATCTTAAGTGAATATTACAAAGTTAATGCAGCCGTATTGACATTGATATAGTGAAAAATAACATAATATATGTTAAATGATGTTAATCAACAACTGATTCACCAAAATCAACTGCTCAGGTCTAGATATTTACTCTTACTGAGCATACTGTCTGTATTTTCTTCTTTTCATTTCAATCAATCCATCAATCAACCAATTAATCAATCAATCAACCATTACCATCCATATACATATCCATCCACTATCATCCATATATATGTGGTGGCCTTGTGCTTGAGGAACCAGACTGGAGTCTGAAGGGGTTCCAGGTTGTATTCCACCAGCTGTGAAGTTGCAACTTCGGTGCGCTGTCAACGACACTGTCCCGACCCACATAACTTTCAGTGGGCCCACTATAGGAAGGGACACAGTATAGATAGTATAGTATAGCAGTGGAATTTGGGTGGCATCTGTGGGTAGCTGGTGATAAATAAGGGGATGAAGATGAATAAATGAATCTTTTTGGTATTTTATTTTGGAGATATGCTTCTCCTTTTAGTCATTCCATCAGTTTTAGCTCTCTAAAGTAAAAAAGTAAACAAGTGCCAACAACAGGAGAAGAACATTTTGTTCACCTTGTTCAAATGTTCACGTTGAATTCCCTAAATATTGTCACAATACTCATGTGAATATATATAAAAAATAATTATCAGTTTGCACAGATCGGAAAATGGCACTGTGTTTGTGAGGCGCTTAACAGAAGTACCACCGAAAGGCTGCTGGGTCAAAGCATAAAAAGAAAATCTTTGCATTTTATCTATCACTTCAAATAGTCCTTAAAGGAAGCAAAATGGAGCTGCACTCTGCTGGTGTAAAAAGTCTCTACTGCATCATTTATCCCTCTTCTCTTCTTCCACTAAAGGACTTGTCCTGGCTTATTTTTTAACCCAATCACTAATCATTTGACAACAAATTAAAGCTGCAAATCGATATTTCATTTAAATATTTAAGGTCCTGCTATCTATTAGCCCAGAAAGTGTGTACTTACCACTGGATGACGCTAGCTGGCTACGATAGGATTAAAAAAATATTAAAAACACAAAAACCTCGAGAAAAGCCTGAAATTTACTCGTTTATGTAAAAATCCATGTATATATGGGGATATAGATATAACTATGCAAATGTGGTTTTTCTATTAATTATAATTAATTAACTTAATTATTAGTTTGTACCCAAGTCAGTGTCACAGCAACGTGAGGTCGCTATGACATGCTAGGCTACTAGGTGGCGTTTTGTATTTCGGTGGGATCTACGCGATTACAGGAAGAATCCCACCGCGGACCGTCTGTGCATCTACGTCATTTCTGCCGCAGGTAAATAGACACTCCGGGTTATGTAACGCATATTATTGGTTGAATATGTGACTTTTTCCGTTTAGCTGTGTACGCAGTTGTTCGCGGTTTTCCTGATAGTGTTGACGTTCAGTGAAGCGCGTGTGCTAAGTGGCGTGTGTGCTAAGCGGATCTGTGTGACATGTATGCTAATGTTTATAAATGGTGGTATTTTACGTTGTATTGATTTTTTATTTTTTTGGTTGTTGTTGTTGTTGTTTAAACTGTCTAGTTAACTAATGAGGCAACAATTGCAAGATTCTAATGTAAATTATGTAATACTATCATTTCTTTAGGGAAACACAATTTACAGCAAACTGAATTACTTACATAAATGCAAAAAAAAAAAAAACTTCAAACATTTACCACTTTGGTCTTGGCAATGTTACAATTCAATTCCAAATAACTTAAAGTGCAGTTAGCTTACTGACAATTTTTAAATCTACAACACAACATACAAGTTGGGCTCATTTATAAATGTATGAGTCCAATATTCCTTAAATTATCATTCTTGTGATATAAATTAAAAATATAACCTATGTTTTTTACTTTGGCTGTGGCCTAACAGTTAAGGTTCAGGTTCAAATCCACCAGCTGCCAGGTTGCCACCTAGGTGGTTTGAGCATAGTACTGTCCTGACCCATATAACTTCCAGTGGGATCACCACCCACAGGAAGGCTCAATACATGGTGCAATGTGATTTGGGTGGCACCAGGTAGCAGAAGAAGATGAATGAATTTTTTTTTTATCTGTGTATTTTACACCCACTCAACTTTTGACAGAAACACAAGGCATTAAACACATGGTGCCCACCTGTAAATGATGCATGCGCTGTTTCGACAGGTGTCACAGTTTGCTGTATCTTGTCCTGTTCGGTACGTGAGCCTGTGGAAGGAAAGATGAAAAGATACATGGGGACTTCAGAGGCAGGCTCAGATTTTATGATGATTTTTCAGTACCTGTCGGCATTTAGTCTCATACAGATTTACTCAGCATGGCTTCTCAAACAGTGTTGTTTATACCTTACAGTGGTTAATGTTCAACGGGGATTTTTCTCTTGCAGCTCTTTTAAAATTATCTAATCACAGGCATGCAAGTGCTGATTCTACACACAAGATTGGAATTCCTTTTTTTGTCTGGGTGTAGATGTTCTTGTCCTTATTATAAAAGCCACACAATGTTAGAATGAAATAATTTTTGATTAAATTACTGGCAATGAAAAGCTTGACAGTGGTTTCTATGGAGATTACTTATTATATTATTTGCCCTTATATTAACTCTTTGCTGAACCTATTTCAAACTTAGTAGGGGGCATTGTAGGGGATAATATTAATAAAACCTACATATATCTCGTTTGCCCTTAAATACAGGTTGTCTCTTGCAAATTACTGTTATTTAGAATACTTTTTTAGAAATATGGAAAATTTGTATTTACTGTAAAAACCTGAAAAAATTGTGCTTATATAAAATATCTCTGATCTTAATCCAATCAAAGTTAGACCCACAGCAGCAATTTATTCTTTAAGCCAGAAGAAAACTACAAACTATAAACCTAAAACTATAAATTTGAAAACCTTTGGGCCTATGATCAGTTATTTCACGTCAAAATACCTAAAGTGTGCCCTCCTTTGAATGGAAGAGTGTTGCATGGCATCTTTCCATATATTAATTTTGTAGTTTTTGCTAATGCACAGAACACAACTGTCATTTTTTCTATAGGCTCTGAAAAGGATGCTCATATCTCAATTTACATTTCTGACAGTTCCATTCTCTAGGATGGTTACTGCTCACGTTCTTCCAGTATCTGCTATCAGAGATATGTAAAAACTTTTATGACTATTATGACTATTATCATCTAAAGCAGGGTTCCCCAACCTTTTTTGAGCCACGGACTGGTTTAATGTCTTGTACTATTTTTAATAGCCGGTTGTTAAGTTGTGGCAGATAAATACCCCTTAATAAAATTAAATATCTGGTGTTCTGAAATATTTTCCTGTCTATAAAATCTTCCTACCCAAATTAACTGTGCATGTTGACAACAAGGATTTCTCAAGTGCACACAGCCTATAACTTTCTGCTACCAGACCGGTATAAGCAGTTAGAATCTTCTATTTAGTTTATTGTTGTTGTCTTCACTGAGAAAATATTTCCTAATCAAATATAGTTGCATTATTGATGATGGAATCCTAGCCATTTTATTGGTCAGTTCTTTTGTTGATATGGGTATGGATCAAGTGGAAGTAATAGCCAGATGGGGACAAAAGGAAACATTATTTCTCTGCGGCCTGGCACCAATTTGGTACCAGTCCCTGGCCTAGTAGTTTGGGACCACTGATCTAAAGCAATCTTTTGGTAAAAACAGCACATTAATGTGTTGAAAGATAGAATTTTTTTATCTGCCTTAATAAATATTAAGAATATAATCAGGCTGGGTGAATTGTCATTTAATTCCGCATTGTCATTTTTACATTCAACTAGAACCTGGTCAACCCTGGTTAGGCAATGACTAGATGATGAAAAATAATGTTACTTGCCACATTAATTAGTACTATTTTTTTTTTACTGTTAGGCAGATGGAAAACCAAGAGGAAATGATGCGTACAGCCTACAAAAATACAAGCCTAAGTTGCCGTACGGGATCAAGCAGGTGATTTTCTTACCGTATGGCAGCCCTTCTAATCCTTCTTCCCCTGTTTGGCGCCTGTCACTATTTTGCTCTTTTATATCTCCAGGTTAGGGTTAGTTTACGATACAGTAAATAAACATCTCACTGTTCATCATTCTGGTCGGGATTCCTGTCACCGGTGCGAATGTGTAAGGTACTGAGGGGGGAGGGTTGTGTGTGTGTGTGTGTGTGTGTTAACGTCGCACATGTAATTGCTTGCTGCCGCTGTAGCCCTTCAACCTGATGGATGGCATGTGGTGGTGTTGGACCTCAGCTTTCGCTGTGACACCAGAGGTGACCTCGCAGGGGGGGAAACAGTATGGATCGAAAATGCTGATGGGAGCTCAAAGTCAACAAGTTCATCTGTCCTGCCCTGCTTTCCAAATCAAGCCTACGAGCAGCTGTGAGCAAGGGCAAGTAACTCACCACACAGAGAAGCTGTAGTCTGGTGCTTTTGTTCTGCCATTGCACACCTCAGGATTATCCTCTCTTTTAATAATAAAGTAAGATGTAGACAGGAAGATGTAGACAACACATACAAGAAGTTTTGGAGAAAAAGCTAGGGTAGCCAGATTAGGGAGGTTTGGACATGTTCAGAGGAGGGACAGTGATTATATAGGTGGAAGAATGATCCTAGAGATGGAGCTTCCAAGTAGGAAACGAAGAGGAGGTTGTTAGATGCGGTGAGGGAGGACATTGGTGTCAGAGTGGAAGATACAGATAACAGGATGAGATGGAAATTGACTTGTCCCTGAATAAGGGACAAGCCAAAGGGAAAAGAAGAAGAAGTGAGATGTACAAAAATCAGCGCGGAGCAGAGTTTTATAAACACTGACTTCACAGAAAAGGGCTGACCCTTGACAAAGACTCACTGCAGTGTTGTTTGTCGATGTCAGCTGTCTGGTGATATGTCCTGTCCCCATCATTCTCCTTTTAATGTCAAGACCCATCCCTGTCCCCCCCGCAGCAGTGCACCTGTTTTCAAACCTGCCTGGGAGCTGAAATCTATTAGCTTTTCTTCTGGCTTTGAAGAGTCAAATGCCGGCATCAGTTTCTCAAATTGTTAATCAAACTGACTTCTAATTCTTAATCCTTTTCATGTATAAAGGGAGCTGAAGCCAATCCCAGAAGTCTGGGGGCGAGGTTGAGTTACTCTCTGAACAAATTGGACCAGTGGTGGGTAAAAGACCTATATATAGGTCTCATACGCACACTCAGTTCCCTTATGTGTTATTTTATGTACTAGAGGATGTTGCTTCAAGTAAAGTAAATATATAAGTGTATATACACATATAAGTAGATCATTGATCATAGTAGTAGCAATAGAACTATTATTTGAATAGTACCGCATTGTCTGACTATAACGTGCACCAGAAACCCTTAAATGTTGTCATTAATCGTTAGTGCAACTTTTATGTTTACTGACCTTAGATTGGCTCAAAAATCTGTCCAAAATTTTTAATACCACTTGTATATCAATCAATATTATATTATGTTATGTTATATATTTTAGTCAAATGTAATTATTAGTCGAATAGTCAGGAATCTCATGGAGTTTTATCTTCTTCTTTCCCTTTCAGCTTGTCCCTTTTTCTCAGGGGTTGCCACAGCGACAACAATTTCCATTCCTGTCCTCTGTATCCTCAACTCCATGTCCTCCCTCACTACATCCATCAATCTCCTCTTTGTCTCCTACCTGGTAGCTCCATCTCTAGGATCATTCTTCTACCAGTGTATCCACTGTCCCTCCTCTGAACATGTCCAAACCATCTTAATCTTGCGTCTCCAGCTTTTTCTCCAAACCTTCCTGTCTGTATTGTCCCTCTAATGACCTCATTCCTGATCCTGTCCATTGTAATCACCCCTAACGAGAATCTCAGCAGCTCCACCTCCAGCTCTGTCTCCTGTCTTCTACCTATTCCTAGTGTCTCTAAACCAACCATCATGGCTGGTCTCACAACTGTCCTGTTCACAGTGAGTGATATATATATACACCAGGACTAGAGACATGTTTACAAAGCAAGACAAAAAAAAAACCGAGATGGAACCTTAAGTGCTGACATTGCCCAATTGAATGAGTTTGTGAGGAGTAAACTGAGAATTATTCAGCCTGAGTTGAATACAATTTGACTTGTCTGACAAATTCGTGTTACTTGATCCACCTTGTCATAAGTTGGGCCTTAACGTCTAAAAAAAATAAGATTGTTCCCAAGCCAAAGTGTAGGCATACTGTGTTAACATAGGGTACATTTTTTGTTTGTTCATAAAATGGCAGCCCACTCTAGTACATCCCTTTACCAGCAAATCGCAAAACAACAAAGTGGAGCTCTCTAAAGTCTTAAATTACCTTTTTCGTTAATGGAGTTCGGTGCAGGCGAGTGCATGGTCTACAGAGGGAGTCAAGCTTCGGTAGTTCTGTTAGAAATGGCTGCCTTAAGGAAGAATTCCAAAGGACCAGTGTTAAGTTGCAATAGCTATATGTATGCCTATGTACATTTAATTAGTTAAATGTATTTTTAAGTGGCTAAAATTAGTTTGATTTGTTTGTCCTGGATTGTAGTAGTGTTTTTTGCTGAGTCTGCATGAAAAGGCACTCAGCTGCTTCTTGGCACTAAAAGTGTGCTTTGCACAGTCACCTTCAGCTCTTTTGCTGTTATCTGTTTGAAAATCTTCAGCTATCACAAAACACTTGGCATGCAGTTCCCCGCTGAGATGTGATAAAAGATGGGCTGTAGGTGTAAATGTGTGCACCTGTAAAGTCCTGGTACTGTAATATTCATACAAAGGGACAGGAAATGTAGAATAGAAAAGTAAAAAACTGATAAATATGCTAAGATTTTAAGATTATCTTCTGATTATTTTGTGGTAGTGTGTTTTGTATTCATCTTATAGCGTACGAGCTTCAAAGGCACATCTGTGGCAGCCGAGCTGATCAAAAACAGAAATTATTCAGTAAATCACAACAAAGAAAAGGAAAGCGTTGTGTCCCAACGTTGCTCTCCCCTAATAACACAGGAGGTACACGACAGAGTTGAGAAACTCTACAATCATGCAGTGTTTTTCAGAGATGACAGCGCCGTTGTTATCAGGCGGAGCTAATTGGTCTTTTAAAGCCCGGCACCACTGGGCCTACGTTGTATTCCACAGGATATGATTCAGTGATAAATACATTGGGACTCAAGCTCCTGTGGGATTTTGGTATGGGATTACTGTTCCCGGCTATTTCTACTGAGTACTCACTGCAGGAGGAACACGGTAGATATAATTGAGGGACTTTGGGATCGATTTTGACAATAATTTTGGTAATGTGAATAGAATTATGAGCCACATTTTAACAATTTACTTTTAGGAAATTAACATCAAATGAACAAATTGTTAACAACCAAAATAAGACAGTATTTAATAGTCATATATATATACTTTATATACTGCATACTGTATATACTGTATATATATATATATTTATATATATAGGGAGAGGGAGAGATACAGAGAGAGAGAGAAATTATATATATACACCAGACACATGGCGCTCATTAATTTTGATACTTTGTGTCTGTACTGTGACCTTTCTGTTACAGCCTTACATCAGTTGAATAATGGTTAACGAAATGACAATGTGAAAAGCTATAAACAAAAACTAACAAGCCATGCCATTATAATAATACTGGAAAAATATGGAGGCCACAAGTAGAATTAAGTGCTGTTTTGCACACATTCCATTATAAAACATAGAAATAATATGGAAGTAAAAATAAAATACATTTTTACTGTACATAAAAAATGTATATGTATGCATGTGTTTCACTGTAGTTCTTATCTGTGATCAATTAAACATGATGAAATTAATAAAATAAAAATTATTTCCATAGAAATATTTTTCCTACATAAACATTTTAAGGTATTTTTAGAAGCTTTATTAATTTAGCTTCACTTAGTTAATCGATTTTAGTCATTGCATCTTCGCTCAGTGTTGCTTTTAACACTTAAGTGAAGCCGTTGTCCTCAAGTGTATTAATTAGTCCACAGTCCCTTCCAATCAATTTGACAATTTTGTCAGCCGTCAGCCATAAATTTATTTTCTGCACTGCAATACAAGGGGGTGGTCTGATGCAAGCTGGCTTTTTGACCTGAGGGTGGAGCTTCAACAATCATGCGTCTGAGAAGATAACATATGCAGAGAGTGATTAATGAAGTTAAGATTTTATTTCTCTGCCATGTAATGCATTCATATCATGTGCAGCTCTGTATTTGCGACATAAAATAAAAAATATAATAAAAAAAAAGAGAAATTTGTGATAAGGTTATTTGGCCAAAAAAGGTGGGGGAACCATGTCACTACAAGACAAGTTATACGTTAAGTTAAGTTTTTATATATTGGAAATAATTATAAATGATAAAGATGCAAGTTTTTATACTCACCCCTCCCTCTGTGCTTCGCCCTTCTCCAGCTCCTGAATAACCCCCAGTAGCACCTTGATGGTTTCCTGGCTCGAGCTGATGAGGTTCTCCATGGCCTGGAGCTGAGCTTTGATGTCCTTGTCTTCAGATGAGGACAATATCCGCTGGCTGCTCCCCATACCTGTAGCTCCCTGATCAGCTGAAGCAAAGCCTTGACTCTCTCCCGCTGTTTGATAGAGTTTGGTGGTGGCTGACACATGCCTTGTCCGACAGGGCCCTTGCGACTGCACGGAGCATTTAGCGCTGTGTGGGAGTGTCTGTGACTGCTGTTCATTTAGCCGTGAGCCTTTTTTCCTTTTACAGTTCACAGAAGGACTTCCTAAAGATTCCAGCTGTGTCAAAGTATTCCACGACCCAGGGCCTGCACTCACGGACTTGTCCTGCAAGAACTCTGACTTAGCCAGCTGTCTCTTAGAGGACGTCCCAGCATCCCTGCCCTCTGCGGGTAATCCTTTTTGTTTACTCCTTGTTCCACAAACCTGGTATTCACTTTGGGAAGGAGGGCTGCAGGGATGGCCCTCCTCGGACAAATGCGACTCGGGGCAGGAGGGTTCGTCCAGACAGTTGTTGCTGGAGAGCAAGTCCTCTGTATCACTGCTTTCATCAGTGTGATGAAGCAATGCTTTGGTCTGTCCCACAATCCGTCCCTTGTACCGGGATGACTCCCCCACGAGTTGTCCATCCTCTGCCACCTTAACGTCACTCAAAAACCCATTGTTTTGTCCCTTGTAATCTTCCACCAAGGCAGTATGCTTGAACGTGTGACCCTTTTTCCTGTCCATAGGAAAAGTCTTATACCACTTTGTGAGATCTGGCGAGGTCTGAACACCAGTGCTCTTGGTCACGTTTGGAATAGTGCGTCTGGCAGGCATGGTCATGTATCGTCTGTGCGTCACTTTGCAGGAAATTGATCTGGAATGTCTACCATAAAACACATTCTGAGCTTCACATATATCTTGAAAGCGCACCTGTACGGTCTTGTTCCTCTTCTTCACCTGGTGTTTGCCTGATTCGGCTTCAGACAGTGATAATCCTGTCTCGGAGTCTGAATCATCGGAGTTTGAGAAAACACATTTGGTGTCTTCCTTGCTCACCATATTTCCTGTAACATAGGGAAGAGTAAAATATCACCAAAAAGCAACACCAAAAGATGCAAAGATTGATTTTTCTTTAACTTTGGGTCACCGGTTTATTGGTAGTACATAGGAAAATTCAGATTTTCATCAAATATTTTATCTTTGGGACTTTTGTTCTTTTTCTGCAGGGAATCAGGACTGAATAATGGAAGAACTGGAAAAATGGAACAGGAGAAGAGATGAGGAATGAGTTGAAGAGCAGACTTGTGAATACAGGTAATGATTTTTTGAGTATGTCATTTAATTTCTTACCAAATGTGTGCGCAGTGTTTGAAGTTTCTGATTTTTTTTAAACATTAATTAAAACAACTCAATATTCTCAGTACTAACCTCATTTAATTCAGTTTAAGCTTCTATTTAATTTATTTAGAATCTACATTTTCATCATTGCCAATAATTTAGAATTAAAGAAATAAATTCAATCAGCCCGTTTGGATGTTTTTCTGGTTTGGATGCAGCCTCTTTGCTGCCACTTGGTGATCACTGTTCCAGGGCTTTAAGCACGACCCTGAATTACCGTCGCAGGAAATGCGAATCAAGGACATTTCTGTTTACTGTACATGTTCAACCATTTTTCACTAAAACTATTCTACCCTTACAGAGGCTTATGTGACGGCTGAGCTGAGCCTCATATCGTAACTGCGTTTTAAAATGCCGTTCCCACTTCCTCTGTACCGCAGTGATACTCTCTGCTGCATTTAATGCCATCTACAAGATTCGCTGCATCTGCACTGCTTTAACATTCCTTAACAGTATTTTCCACTCAATGGTTGCAGGTGTTTTGCAGCGCAAAGGCTGCAGGGTGGTTATTGTTAGGCAAGATTGGTGTCCGCCGTAATAATGTCCCTCTCTTCCACGGCACACAAAAGACAGAATGACCACACGTGCAGCTGAAGCTCACACCAGACTTCATCTAATATCCAACGCCAGGCTTCTTCACGTGCATACACCTGTGGACACCAACTCTAGAGGAGACAGTATTATTATAATTGTCATAGGGAGCCTAGTTACACAGACAGCAGATATAAACTCCACATTTTGGACTGTCGGATAAATTTGGTTGCATAATAAATGCAGTAGGAGTTACCATGAAAAAAAAAACAAGATAGGAAACAAGGCTACTGCATAGGACGCATTAAACAGCTTGTAAACATACAGTGAAAGCAGTTTGGCTGTAGAGACAGAGACTACAGTGCAGGCGAAAATTGAGATTGGGACGTGCTGTTTACTCTGGTATAAAGTGCTAATGTACTTTACGCAGCTGCGTTCACTGGGTTGCATCAGTGCCAGCCTTTATAGTCTGTGTGAATGTGATATAAAGCAGTCCTAAGCAGGTTCGATGTCTATGGTAAGTCCTTTTGGTGTTTTAAAGAAACACACTGTGTAGCCACTTAGTATGGGTCAGGGATTCTCAAAGTGTAGTTGTGGGGACGCTTGCTGCAATCAGGGCAGTGGTTCTCAACTAGTCTCACTGTGGGACCCACATTTTCCTGTGGTCATTAAGTCATGACCCAGTCTTGTAGAATTCAAACCAAGCAAATTAATTTTATGAAAAAACAAAAAAAATTGAAGAATCACTTCTTTTAACCCTCCCTGTTGTCCTCGGGTCAAAATGACCTGCCACAAGTTCTCTCTGTGCTGAAGCCATGAGTGTGCGTTATAACATCCAACAGGCTCTCGAGCTGATTTTTCAAGATCTCCAGTAAGACGTCTTTGAGTCAGAAGAAGAAGTCGAGGATGTATCAGAAGAAGATGGGGAGGAATACAACCCAGAGCATGATGACTCATCGTCAGAAGAAGAAGAAAACTCTGAAGATGAAAGAGACACTTTCCTATCAAAAAACGGCAACATAACATGGTTCTTGGCAGCATATGACCAACACGACAGGGAGGCTGAACAAAGTGTCATAAAGATGACCTCAGGACCCAAGATATGCCGTTTCTCATGCCCTTGACATCGTCTCTTCATTCTACCTGTACATCACACCAGCAATATAAAAAGTAATACTGGCAATGACAAATCTGGAAGGTTTTCACAAATATGGAGACAGCTGGAAAAAGATGGATGAGACTGACCTTTGGACCAATTTAGGGCTGCTAATCTGATCCAATCTAATCTGATCCAATCTAATAAATAAATAAAATCAAAAGAAACTCATTGGGAGGAATAAAAACGCACCCAGAACTCCTTTTTGAACAATTCTTTCATAAGCTGTAGAAAAACAAGTAAAGTGTAATAACACAGGTATTTTCTGGTGAATGACTAGTTGTTTCTTCAAGCAGAATAAAATTTGATGTTTAAAATTTGTTTAAGCTGCTTAAAATGGGGATTTAGTAAAGATGGGTCATTTTGACACGGAGGACACGGGGTGTATACAGGATTTGAGGACAACAGGAGACTCTGCCCTTCAAAATAAGAGATCTTCTAAAACTAAAACACATGCTAAACACATGATTTGCATTATTTTGATTTTTAACCAGCTGTTTGCGACCCATTCGGAATGGGTCAGCGACCCAATTTTGGGGCGGGACCCACCAGTTGAGAACCACTGCATCAGGGCCAAACGATGGACTGCGAGCCGGATGAGACCAGTTTGTCTTATTACAGTGGTCCCCTAAAGTTGTTCAAATTGTAATTTATTCATGGAATCATTTCAACTCCCATCCTGCCTGGGATATACCATGGAATGGGATAAAAAGTTCCTCTCGTGCAGGCTGTGTTAAATCTGCAATTATATCAGGCTAATAAAATTACATGATTTTTTTTTTGTTATTTTATAGCGTAGAGTTTTTGATTAAATAAATTACATCAATAATTGTTTGATTTGTAGAAATGCAAATGCATTTAAACTTAATGCAAACACAATTATGCACAATTTCTTGGCATCGTTAGTGTTAAGTTGTTTGTGCGATTTTATGACAGAAATGTAATGCGTCATTTGAACATTTTCAATTACCCGCAATGATTTTATAGCATCGTAATCAAAGCAGTCACTGCTCTGCACAAATGTAATTAATGAATGAATTTATTTTAACAACAATCCTCTGAACAATCTATTTTTAGGACATGCTTTATTGACAGGTCTTACATACATTCTCAACATTAACTTCTCGTGCACAATCGGAAGCTCCAGGCGCCAGTGTTGGATTTATGTTTATTCTGTATTAATTTACAAACGCCATAAATTCAGTAAATCCACTTTCACAGCACAAGAAAGCAGTTGTTAAGTCGGTCCCCGTGCAGACCTTTGAACAAAATCCAATATATTCCAATGAGATTTATTTGATTTTCCGTATCATCTGTGATGAAACACATTTCACAGCTGGTGTGTAAAATATATAAAGCAGAACAAGGAAATGAAATGATGTCTAATATGGTTGAAAGAGAAACAAGAGACAGAGCTGGTTAATCGATTTTATGTAAGGCAGTATGAATGGGAAATGTAAACTCCGTTGAATCATTTATTGCTGCACCGGTGTAAACTATTCATAAACACATATACACACTTTACTCCTGTCATATTTCAAGTCTACCGTAAAACTGATACATTCTGTAGGATGAAAATCTCAATTATTAATGTCCCACTCTAAATGTCCATCCATCTTTTATTACACAGGTGTGACAGGTCAAACTGGCTCAAACTGGATTTCTGTAATAACACGGTCTGACTGACATCTTTCAGGTTTCACTGTCATCTACTCGCTGAAATGACTGATTTTTTTTGTATTAGTCATCATCATCATCATCATCATCATTCTTTTTTCGGACCTAATTCCTTGCTTGTTTTATAGTCTGATTATCATACACTTTCATGTTGGTTTTTCTGCGGTGGTTTCACAGATAAGAAGACGTTGCTCGAGGTCAGTTTGCATGTTTTTACACAATCAGCTGAGCTTACGAGTCTCCTCTGGGAAAAATAGGTTATCACAAACATGTCTTTCTCCTCTGTGGGAGAACAATTAGTTCTGACGTCATGTTTGCATGTAATGCAACTTGACAGTTATTTATACAAAAGAATTCACAAAAAAGCTTCCCAGCACATTCGTTTTGAAAGTCAAGCAGAGAGAGGCAGAAAGCCAGAGTGAGGGAGTGAAAGCAGAGATATCTTGGGACAAATATTCTGATAGTGGAATGAAAATAGGCTTTGCCTCGATGTCTTCTTCCTTCTACCTCCAGCTTCCGTTTTAGATTCTCTAAAAAAACCTGCAACATCTTTACATACTAAAGACCTCAGTTCCTTCCCTGATTTACCCCCATCCATACTAGGGATTATGAATAATGCACTGACTCTAAAATTACAAAAGTAATCCTTTAAAATCTTCTTATGCATCCAAGCAGACAAGGATGTCTCTTCCAATTGCCCTTCTGTTCCTTGCACTAAAATGCTGGCTGTGTGAGAGAGAGGGGAGGATAGAACACGATGGCGTCATGAATCTGATCGCAGCGCTTTGAAAAATGTGATTGTTAAAAAAAAAATGTTAACAGTGGATTTAATACCTTTTCTAAGCCGTATCACGTACCAAAACTGCTGACTCATGCCTTATGCATCCTTGCTAAGCGGAGGGAAGAGAAAGGGAAAGCGTTGCTTATCCCACCTTTCATCCTTGTCGGACTTCATCAGCATTATAATTACTGAAGTGCATCTGTAGGATATGTGCATTGTATAACACATAGGCACTCTCATTAATGGTGAGGTAATGTTATTACAGCAGAGCCCCGCGCTCTTCATACACATCGACCTCCGCTGCTGCTCAGTAACCGACTGAACGTATCGCTAACGCAGCATGTTCTTCAATGACACAGCTCCACGTTTCAGTAGCGTTTTCTACGACAGGGGGCTGTCCTGCCAACGGCTGCACCCAGCCTCATTATACCACCAGCTAATGCGTGAGCTCGTCATCCCCCTGTCCTGTATACAGTACGGTGCGTCCATTTTGCAGATGGAAATTCCTCTCATAAATTAGCATTTCATTACATTACTGAGGGTGACCGTGTCACTTTGTTAACCATTACTTCTAATCTTGATGGTGTTTCCATTTTGATATAGTCACTGTAATGATAAGTCTTCAAATATGACATTGAAATAATGTGTTATTATTGTTTATTTATGCTTTTAAGTCTGTTACTGCATCAGTGCTTGATGCTGTAGATCAGTGGTCCCCAACCACTTGCCCGGGGAATTGGTGCCAGGCCGCAGAGAAATAATGATTCCTTTTGGGCCCCATCTGATATTACTTACACTTAGTCATATTAACAAAAGAACTGAACAATAGAATGGCTAGAATTCCATCATCAATAATGCAAATATATTTGATCAGGAAATATTTTTTCACTGAAGACAACAACAATAAACTCAATAAACTGATACAAGATTCAAACTTTTTGAAGAAAGCCTATGTCTTTCTGGTAGCAGAAAGTTATAGGCTGGGTGCACTTGAGAAACCCTTGTTGTGCCCATGCACTGTTTATTTGGGTAGGAAGATTTTATAGGTAGGAAAATATTTCAGAACACCGGAAATTTAATTTTATTTATCCGCCACAACTTAATGACCGGTCCGTGAAAATAGTATGAGGCGTTTAAGTGGTCTGTGGTGCAAACAAGGTTGGGGAACACAGCTGTAGATCATTTTGTGTATCTGTTAAGGACCTTACCAACTTGAGCGTCACCAAAAAAGTATTTTTTACTTTTATGAGTCATGCTCATCTTATAGAAGCTTTTATTATAGTTAAAGTCCCAGTAGTGGGTTGATATCAAGTTATTTAATTTAGTAAATTCTAAGACATTTTTCTACGTTGTTTGTTCTTACATTCACTGAAATGCCTTATTTGGTAATTTATGGGTATAGGTAACTATGTATCAAAAAATTTTAATGGTCTGAGAATGGAACCAACGTCAGAGGTAAAGAATACCGGAGACAGTTTAACATATGGCAATAACCTTGTTTTGTGAAAGTTTGGCTAAACCTGATGGTTTCCACTCTATTGGGTGTTGCTCTTAAGTCCTTCAGAAGTCCAGTTTGTTATATTAAATTGAGATATTTAATTAATTTTAATGGTTTAGGTCAAGCATGGGCCTTAAAATCCGACAAGTCGGCCAAGTCATTAGTAGTGCACATGTGTGTCAAGGTCAAATTAAGTTAAATGCGGAAAAGTCAGGAGTTTAATACTAATATACAGTATATTGATAATATAATTAGGAGAAGTTCTGTTGGATTAAAAAAAAAATGGGGCCAAATCCAGTCCCCAGGCCATAGTTTGGTCATGTTGTTTTAATGCTTGACCAGGCAGTAAAACAATAGTGTTTCTTTGACTGGTTGCAATTTTGCAGTTTATTTCTGCAGTTCTGTAGTGGCTGTTTTTTTATGCTACAATTTCAGACTCAGTAAAGTTGTCTCTGCAGTTATTATAGTCTGGCATTAACAGTGATGGTAGTTTTACAGCGTGCCATGTGAAGCATAACAATAATAATTACTTTTACTGAAGCTAAAACAGTTAAAATTTGTTTGTTTGCTTTTGCCATTATGCCTTGACCAGGGCTAAAGTGTTATTTTTTTTGTCTTGTTCTTTACCCTAGAAATAACATGACATCAACATATACATGTCAGAGAGGGAGGAGTACAGTAAGGGGAGGAGAGGGAGGAGTACAGTAAGGGAGTGAAGGAGGGAGAGAGGGGTAAGAGAGCGGGGGACTGTCCACATCCGGCTTGTCATTGAGAGCTATCTGTATCTATCCGTGCTGCAGGCTACTGCTGTGAAAGTTTGCTTTATGACATTGGCTTAAAAGATTTATCACTGAGCAGCACTTTTTTGTTGCAGGGGAAAAGCTGGAGAGGGGTTTTAAAAGGCTTGAGTCCTGGCTGCGAATTGTATCCTTGGAAAAGTTTAGACAGAATGTAATGGATTAGATGCACAGAAAAGAGTGATGAGGGTGAGATCACATTCTCTTTGTCTTTGTGATTTGTTGCGACCCCCCCTCCTTCTAAAATAAAACAACAAAAACAAACAAAAACAGAATGCATGACAGTAAGAGGACTTCAATTCATTCCCCAATGTGAGTGACAGAGGCAGATTTGGGACGACCAGATGATTAACTTGTGTGAAATGCGGAAGACGTTTTAACAAAGTGTACAGGACGCTGTGACAGACAGGTAACAGAGTGTTTGCAGCTCAAAGCTGTGCCCTGTCTGTTTCCTGCAAAATCAAGGTAGTCAAAGAATGATGGGCTGGAAACAGGGGGAGGGAAAGGGAGAGAGAGAAAATATGGGGAGGAGGAAGGGAGGAGAGAGGGGCTGAGAGCATACATAAGTACAGCTCTGTATCTCTACGTGATGCAGTGCCCTGTTCATGATAAGTCGGAATCTTTTGCATCAGATTGCACCTTGAGGGCTGCATCACCTATTCAGTGTGCAATCAGCGAACAACGCCGTGCTCTTCCATCATCACTCACAATAATTAAGAGAGTATCAGTATGCACTCATCAAAATTCTGACTTTATTGCTGTAATCATCTCTTCGCCTCTGATAAAATCTGTACATCTGACAGAGAGTGTTTGCAAAAGCAGGAGGTGTCTTGATAAAAAGGACAGTGGGAGAGAATTTATTAGAATTTTTAATTTCTCTGCCCAAACTGGAATGCAGAAATGCCACCTCCCTTATCTGTCTACATCTTACATACAGGGATCATAAACATGCGTGTTGTACTTTTACGTAAATTTTTTTTTGTTTCACAATCCATTTGTGGTTCACAGACCCACCAGGACCAGGAGAGGGCTTTTACAGCGTATCAATCATTCAACTCCATTTCAAAGAACTGAGCATGCAGTATCTGTGCAAACACCCTCTCGACTCCTCTGCCCCAGCCCCTGCCAAAAAGGGTAAAAGGAAGTGCAACTCTTACCTTGAGAAACAGATTAGAGGTGGAAAGGACAAGAAATGGCAGATATGGGCCAGTGTTCATCCATGTAGTCAGTGGGAGCCAGGGTACTGTCCAGTCACTGGAGCAGCTCTCACTGGCTGCGGGAAGACCAACACACAGGCAGCCGGTGCACTGACAGCTGTAGGAGTTGAGAGACACATAGATTCAGTGTGTAGGGTCGAAATGGGGTGAGAGCAGACAAGAAATTGCCATAAATCCCCCCCTGTACTCAGCCTGGCTACACTGACATCTCCCTCTGTTCAGACCCCCATCCCACCCCCACTTCCCTATACACCTTATTCAAACATCACTGACACTCTGGTTCTCTCTCGTCCCTGCACTCACCAGGAATGGGAGCTCACGCAGGCAGCGGAGATCTCCATCTCGCAGTGCTGCTGCTGCTGCTGCTGCTGTTGCTGCAATCCCTGTGCATTCGTGATTGAGTGTGGCTGTGTGTGTGTGTGAGAGAGAGAGAGGATGAGAAGGAGAGAAAGGGGAGGGAGGGAAAGGTGGGCTGGTGGCTGTAGCAGAGGAAGAGAGGAGGAGGACGAAGAGGAGGTGGTGGCGGTGTGGGAGGTATGAGAGTTGTACACCAAGATGCTGAAAAAAGTCCTGCGTCTGAGCTGCATCGTCAAGCGGAGACTCTCAGAAAACTTGTCCTCCACAGGAATACTGTCTCCGCTGACACCGAGCCTGTTATGTCATCGGAAGAGTCATCTGTGAATGCACCGTGCCTTTATAGGATGTTTCCTGCCCCCTCGCACCTCCCTCCTGCTGCCCCCCATATACTTTCATTTGTCTGCACACATTGTTTATGAGAGTCGATGCAAGGGGCTCAGAATGGAGGCGTAGCAGGAGAAAAGAGGAGGTTAAGTGCAGCTGCAATAAGAGAGGAGCAGAGTGTGGGAGGGAGCGGGGTAGGAGTAACAGGACAGCAGCGTTGAATGGAGTCTATGGCAAAAAAAGGTGCGGGGGGGGCGGAATGGTCAGACGTCACAGTAGAGAAGGACATTAAAACCAGGGAAGGACCGACAAGTTTTATGTAGAACTTAACAGAATGAATTAAAATATTTGGTGATTGTTACCTTAATGTGAAACTTTCTGTACAAAGCAAAATGAATTTGTTTTAGCAAGAAGAATTCATCATTAATATAACAAACTCTGACAGTATACAGCTGATTGGCTGACTCTAGTACACATTTGATTTTACCTCGTGGCCCAGATTTAATTACACTGCGGGCCAGATTTGTCCCCCGGACCAGAGTTTGACACCTATGCTTTAGATTATGCAAGTTATCTGTTAAGTGTGAGTCAAATCAGAGCCTAGATAGTGAACAATAATTTTCCATTCTCCATGCTAGTTGATGTGTTGTTCAATGAAATATAGAGAAATGCAAAATGTACATATTCAAAGAAACATTTCCTTCTTTGTTCGTCAAGTTTTTGGATTGTTTAGAGTTTCGCCTTACCCTCGTCTGACTGTTTTCTGACACACTTTGGCCTGCATGATTGTTCTGACCCTGACTGTTCCTGGTGAAAAGCGTTGGGACTTGGTACAAATTCTCTGGCTGGTTGGCATCTTTTTAGTATTTATGCTCTTTTCTCTTAGAGCCTATTAAAAGTAAATGGGTAACTTCAGTTAAGAATATGGATGTGATGTGATATTGCTCTCTTGCTGTCCCCCATTTGGCCATTTTACCTCTCCGTTTACTCCCCCATGTCTGTTACCCAATCGCGGCGTCCACTTTCTGCTCAGTTTGTATGAGTGAATCGCAGGGGTTGTTATTTCACTACAGGTTTCGTGTGTTCACACTGTGCGATTCAAAGGCTTGGTGCGATTGAACTACTCACACTCTGCACCGTATACGACACGTCTAACTCCTGCAGCCAGAACTGCATTGGTTTAAAGCTTGTGGCAAATGTTTTGTAATGTAATATATTGTAATGTCAATAAAGACAAGGAAGTAGAAGTCGTGGTTGGAGATGCGCGAATGCTCATTGAGACATGATGAGGACAATGCTCAGCGAAGAAAAATGCAATTACTTTGACTATTGTTATTAGTTTTCTCCTTCCTATTTATGGTCTTGCGCGTGCAGTGTGGCATGGTGAAAGGGGTTATTGTGGTGAAATTGGCAGGATTTTAAACATGTTTTTTTTTTCACACAAATCACCATGAGGGGGTTCTCTAAGTGATTGTGAGGTGATAATTGCTTGTCATAACCCCCGGGACATCTGAGCAAAAAATCAGGTCACAATCCACTCACAAATCAAGCGGTTTACGCCCATCAGGCTGTGTCATTAACTGTCCTTCGCTTGGTTTATACCTAATATACAACAATAAAATACAATATTATCTTAATTATTAGTATTTTAACCCACCAATAGGGGGTGTGAGCTGGGATTAGACCATTGTGACACAGATTATTAGTATGCTACTGATGATTGGTAGAGAAACAAAAATCAAAATAAAAATCAAAGAAAAAAAAAATATGTATGTGTATATATATATATATATATATATATATATATATACCTCTCTTTTTTTTTTTGTCTAT
>JAFBJS010001339.1:7356-27810 GCA_016785265.1 Paraplagusia blochii | reverse complement strand
GTGGACAACCACACCTTCTGACCCACGAGGTAGGTGGGGGCCTGGGTGCGGTGGCAGTTGGCGGCAGCGGCGTAGCGGTCCACGGAGCAGAGAAGAGTTTCCCAGGCTTGAGTCCATGTCCTGTGATGAATGCCTGAACGGATGGGCAGGACACCTCTTTCTCTAGCGCTGGAAACAGAGGAGGCTAGTACCAGTAAGCACACTGGAAGGGGGAGAGTCCCGTGGCCGAGCTCGTCAGGGTGTTGTGAGCGTACTCTACCCACAACAGCTGCTGAGACCAGGAAGTGGGATCCTTGGACACCAAGCACCTTAACGCCGTCTCCATCTCCTGGTACTTCCTCTCCGTCTGACCGTTGGACTGGGGATGAAAACTGGATGACAGGCTCACGGTGGCCCCCACCAGGGAGAAAAACTCCTTCCAAAAAACAGAAGTGAATTGGGGGCCTCGGTCGGAGACCACATCGGTGGGAAGACCATGAAGCCGACGACGTGAACGAGGATGAGTTCGGTGGTTTCCTTGACTGAGGGCAACTTGGGCAGGGGTACGAAGTGGGCCATCTTACTGAACCTGTCGACTACCGTGAGGATGACGGTGTGACCCTTAGACGGGGGCAGGCCGGTCATGAAGTCCAGGGAGATGTGGGACCATGGTCGATGTGGCACTGGATGTGGATGTAGGTAACCCTCTCCTCCACTTCCCAGGTGAGGGCAGCCACCAAATGAGACGATGAGAGTATGGGGCTTGGACCACGGACAGACTCCTCTTCTTCCACAAATTGCTGTGAAAGGGCGTCAGGTTTCATATTGCGGGAACCAGGTCGATAGGAGAGGGTAAAAACAAAGTGGGAGAGGAACAGTGACCAGCGGGATTGGCGTGAGTTGAGTCTTTTGGTGGACCGGAGGTACTCGAGGTTCTTATGAACCGTCCGGACTAGAAACGGCTGCTTAGTCCCTTCCAGCCAGTGACGGCACTCCTCCAATGCTAATTTCACCACCAACAATTCCCGATAACCGATGTCGTAGTTTCTCTCCGCAGGAGTCAGACGTCGAGAGAAGAAGGCGCAGGGCTGGAGTTTCTGGTCCATGGCGGACCGCTGGGACAGCACCGCTCCCACCCCTACATCGGAGGCGTCCACCTCAACTACAAACTGTCTCTCAGAGTCCGGCACTTGAAGGAAGGCATGACCAGATACTCATAATGACCGGTGGGGGTATTGAAGGCAGTCTTCCACTCGTCCCCCTCTCTGATGCGGACCAAGTGGTAGGTATTGCGCAGGTCCAGCTTGGTGAAGATGGTGGCCCTCTCCAAAAGCTCGAAGGCGGAAGAGATGAGTGGGAGCGGGTAACGGTTCTTAACCGTGAGGTCACTGAGTCCCCGGTAGTCAATGCAGGGCCGCAGCGACTTATCTTTTTTCTCCACGAAGAAGAAACCGGCCCCGGCAGGGGATGAAGAGGGTCGGATGAGACCTGCAGCCAGAGAGTTGTTAATTTAAGTCTCCATGGCTTTTCTCTCAGGGGTGGACAGGGATTAAAGACGACCCCGGGGAGGAGCGTAGCCTGGCAGGAGGTCGATGGAGCAGTCATAGGGCTGATGTGGAGGGAGAGAGGTGGCCTTGGATTTGCTGAACACCTCTCCAAAATCGTGGTATTCTGCCGGAACCCCCTTGAGGTCAGGGGCAGGACTGGAACTGGTGACAGGCCAGGGGTCTGAAGCTTGCTTTGGACACAGTTGATAGCAAGAAGTGCTCCAGCCCAGAATGGTCCCTTTTTTCCAGTCGACATGGGGATTGTGTAGCCGGAGCCAGGGATACCCCAGGATGAGAGGAAGCCGGGGAGACTGCAGGATGTGGAACTGGATGGTTTCATGATGGTTCCCAGACAGGAGCATGCGCACTGGAGTCGTCTGGTGAGTTACGGTCCCCAGGAGATGCCCATCGAGAGCGCTAGATGGCAAAGGTTTGGGAAGGGGAACACATTTGATGCCTAGCTGGCGAGCTAGTTCCACGTCCATCAAGCTCATATCTGCACCAGAGTCTATAAAGGTGGCGAGGGTGTGGGAACCATTCGCCAGCAAAAGGCGGACATGACACAGGGGGCGTCGGGGAGAGGAATGTTCAGTGGTTGGACTCATCAGTAATTCCTTTTCTACTGGTGAGTCCGGTCTTTTGCTGGACAACAGGAGACGTGGCCCGCCTGGCCACAGTAAAGGCAGAGATTTCCCTGCCTCCGCCGCTCCCGCTCCTGGGGTGTCAGTCTGGTACACCCCACCTGTTTGGGTTTGGGCTGTTGCTCCGTTGCTAGTAGTCCTTCCTCCGGAATAACACGAGACCGGGAGAGCAAGTGACGGTCCGTCTGTCCCCAGCGCCTATCCCTGCGTCTTGCCTGGATACGCCGGTCCAAAGGGGTTGCGAGCTCAATGATCCCGTCCAGTGTCGCGGGAAGATCGTGTGACACCAACTCATCTTTGACGTAGTCAAAAGTCATGAGACCCAACAGGAAAGCGTCACACTGAGCCAATGAATTCCACTCACTCTGACGGGCTCGGGTGCGAAAGTCAATGGCGGAAATCAGCGACGCTTCGGTTCCCCTGTTTAAGGCCCAACAGACCTCCCGCAGCGTCTGGGCCCTTCATGACTTCTTCAAAAACCTTGCGAAGTTCATCAGCGAAAGTCTGAAACGAGGAACAGGCGGGGGTTTGTCGCTCCCATTCCGCCGTTACCCACAAACGAGCTCTGCCAGTCAGGTGGTTGATGGTAAACGCCACCTTTGCCGTCTCCTGAGCGAACGTGTGAGGCTGCAAGGCAAAGAGAATGGAACAGTTTGTGATGAACGGGTTGCAGCCCTGTGGGTCTCCAGCGTAGCATTCTGGAGTTCCCACCCGTGGCTCGGGGAATGGACCAGGTGGGACGGGAGCTGGAGTGGGTGGAGTCGGAGCAGGAGCTGACGATGAAGCGCCAAGGGTGGCTTGAGCGAGGATGTCTGTCAGGTGTTGGACCTGGGTGCCAATGCTTGTTCTCGGTTAGCCACTGCCTGCAGAATCTCAGAGTGGGAGGTAGAGAACATCTCCTTGTGTTGCTGGAGAGTGTGCTCAATTCTCTCAAAACGGTTTGACGGGGAGGTTGAGTGCAATGGGTCCGTCGCTGGCCACATTGTACTGCAACGGGTATGTTTAGGACCCAAATGCAGCACAAAACTCTGACAAACCGGGTAGATTGGAAAAGAGTTTATTGTCCAAACAGAGAAAACCAATGGGTTGCAGGTAATTCTTTTCCAGCAGATCAGAGAAGCCAACACACAGATGGGAAAACAGCGAGTCGGGTACAGATAGATTGGGAAGTCGTAACCAGGAGGAACAATACAAACTCGTAGTCAAGGAAAATAGGCTGGCAAGATTACCGGGGAGGCGACGAGACGGGATGGTTAGGAACAGGCAGGGTCGAGAACTAGAAAGCTGTCCGAGAAACGCTGGAAAGTCAGGCATAAATGCGAATAACAATCTGGTAATGTGGAAGTGGAGAGCAGAGGCTTATATACAGCCCTGATTGCAGATGAGGTGCAGCTGTGGGGAGCAGAGTGAACAGAGTGGGAGTGGCTAGCAGGCAGGTGAGCAGGAGGAGGGGCAGGTGGAAAAGTACTGGGGAATATGTGTGAGAGACAAGAAAAGAGAGCAGACCATTATAGTTTTAGTGATTAAAGTCATTTTCAAGCCAAATAGAGACTATGCAAATAATTGCAGTTGAGTGGATCACTCCTCATAGCATTCTGAAGTATATACAAATTTCCAATATAAAAACTGAAACTGCAGACTTTGTAAAAATGAATAGTTGTGTCATTCTCAAAACTTTTGGCCATGACTGTAAATCACAAAAGGTGATGGAAGAAGGTAAACTATTTTTCAAAAGGAGCCCCACACGGAATTAATTTATAATAAAGGGTAGACGATAACAACAGTTCTGTTCCCATGCTACAGTTTGTATATGTAAAAAATGCTGATATGAAATCTTTGACAAAACACAATACATATAGCCAATAAAATTGTTGAATAAGTTGCTCTGGAGGGTTCATAAATTTGGAAATCTGATTGTGACATCAGTGCCTCACCAGACATAAACCTCACAGCACGTCACTGACTGTTAGACCTAGAGGTCTTTGGACACATAATTCATCATCATAGCAACCTGTGTCCTCCACTCATTTACTCTGCTCATAGGTTTTTGCTCTTGTGTTTGGTGAAAGTTTACTATATCTTAAAGCTTTATTGCCTCCCAAACTCTGGCTCAAAATTGATACCCTTTCTGTTGCTAATATATACATTTAATTCTTTTACAGGGGGATAAAGAAGCAAAGCTAGGTCTCCCTTTTTCCCCTCTCTGTGACCGCAACTCCACATTAGTGGCACAGTCACAAATTGGTGAGAGGCACTTCTTCGACATTTTTCTACTTTTTTTTCCGAAAAATGTTATTTATATCCTTGTTCTGCATTATCACCAGGTTTAGAGGACATACTTAATTACCTTTTTTAATTGAACTTTTAAATGCATTTGGGCCTTTTTTGTGGCACAGAAGCAATGTTTCTGTCATTGGTGTGAAACTTCAGGGTTTATCTCAGTGGGCCCACTGCAGAAGGGTATGGTGCAATATGAGCTGGATGGCAGTCGAGAAAAGTCCAGAAAAAAGATGGATGCATATGTTTTTGTCTTTACCTTCGAAAAAACTTTAGTAAACACAATTTTCTTTTCCTACAGGATTCATTGACTTCATTGTGGAGCCAACATTTGTTGTGCTGTCTGAAATGATAAAGAAGATTGTGAAACCCATTATTGAAGATGTTTCTCCCTCTGAGGTCCATCACTCCAGGTGAACAAGCATGAAATTGGTATTTATTCAATAATTAATATGACACTACAAGTCAATGTTAAACATATTTTTTCTCTTATTTTAGAATAATAAACTTCATGAATCTCAGCGATTAGCATTGTAGTTAATACATCATTATTGCTTTTTATGTGTTCAGTGCTTCTTAGAGAATTTCAACTCTGTAAGTTTTTATACTCTTTGTTAGTCTGTAGTCATCACATTTATGACTCGGGTCTGACATTTTCCTGGAGTGGTGTTGCTGCCACAGCACAACTGCTGCAATTGTATACATTCTTTCATAAACATTGTATATTTGCATGCTAGAATTAGATGATGGATATCCCTGATCAATAATATCAAGTACATACCTCGATGCCAGTTTCCTATAAATTAGTACATGAATGGATGTCCTTGCTATTAAGAAACCTTGGGAGTTGTGTAATGTTGGGGTGGTGGTCTGGTGGTGTGAAGGTGACAGCATCATCTGTTGTGTAGCACAATTCATTGGATGTTTTGGCTTTTTACCACAATACACCCATACTTTCATACTGGGAGCACCATGAGAGGTCCATACTGTGTCACTCTGCTTCACACACAGCCAATGGCTGCTGCTTGAGTTCCTTGATGAGCATGTTCTTGAAATCCCACCCCCTTGAGTGCCGCTGCAACTTACCTCCATAAAATATAAAAGGTTTTCAGTCCTTGTCTTCCACTTCAGCTGCTGGGTTGGCATAGCAAAGCGTTCTCTTTTCATGTACATTGTCTACTGCCTGCTACTCAACTATGAAAATGTCTGCTTGATTTTGACAAGACCAGGTCTGTTTGCAGGTTGGTTGCTGTCGTTTTTTGGGGGGAAATGAGCCTCTGCAGTAGATCAGTCTGCATTTCCCTAAGCTACACTCAGCAAGATGCTGAGTTGCTCTGCTAAGCACTTCAACACTTGGTTGTGGCACCAGGTGTACCTGACTTGTGTAAGGCTGGTCTGGATTAGTACACTAGAGACAGGCTGGGTCCTCTCTAAACCAGAGATCTAGGTTATATGGAGAAGGCAGTGCATCGTATGTGGCTCTGATTTTAAAGATCAGTATGGTTGACTCCACTGTTCCACATCCTCTCAGTCCTTTTTCTATTTCTACACGTTTTGAAAAAACAAAGCTCTAGGCCACTAGGGGTGTGCCAAAGAACCGCATGCGGCTCTGTAGCCGCAGGATGCCGACCCCTGTGTCAAACTGATGCTATGGTTGATGAATGGTGGAATGTCATCTCGATGGTTGTTGGTAAATACCCCTGGATGATGGAGTAGGTCTTTCTTGGGTGGTCTTGTACCTCCTTCACAGATGTTCTGGTCCTGGTTTTCTCCTTGCTGAAAAGATCTTTGGTGAACTTTTGGGAAGCTCTATAAAAGGCAGTTCTTGCTTGCTCCTCTTTCTTGCACTTTGCAGTATGCAATCGGTTGACCTCAGGGCTGCCAAGCGCTGCTTTATGTATGACCTAAATTCTTTTTCTTACCCTCTTTTGGGCCTTTTTTCCGCTGTTTTCTCAGGGCTCTTCGCTCTCTTGGCTTTATCACTTTAGCCCTCTATCCATTTTTATCCAGCTACAGGCACAAGTCTGCAGCCTGTTTCCTCCTGGTGCTGTATCTCCATTATAACCTTTCCTGATCACTGCTGCTGTTTTGCAGCTTCACTTTGTTCATGTCTACGTGAGTGTATGCGTCTGTGGGGTGTCGTCACATGTGTGTGTGCGTGTGAGTGCCCTCCCAAGTCTAGGTGTGTGTGTATCCTACCAAGTTTAGGTGTGTGTGTCTTCCCATGTCTAGGAGTGTGTGTCTTCCCATCTCTGTGTGTCCTTGAGTTGGTTTTTAATCTGTATCTTTAAAGATTAAGAAATTCTAGGATTAGTCCTACTCATGTCTTTGTCCCAAATGGTCATAGTCCCTCTGATTTCTTGCCCTCAGCATCAACAGTTTAACCAACAGCGCTGAAAAAAATTCCAATGCGAGATCTGCAGGTACGGAGGCGATCTGTGTTCTTACCGCAGTGGATTTCAAAAGCTTCGAAATGACATGGAACCAAGAAATACAACACAACAGAGATCTGTGGAAGGTCCAGGATGCTAAAGGTAACAACATTTAGGCACTGACCCTTTTTTTGAAGAAAAAAAAACAACATGGCATAAAATTGGTATTTTCTAAATAATAAATAATAGGAACCTTAGGCCATGGTGAAACTCATAAAAGTGCACTTTCATTTCACTTGGTCTCCAAGTGTTGAAAAAGCAACTGTGAATGAGAAAAGTAGCAGTAATTAGAAGTAGTACTAGTATTTATTTTTTGGTACTTTGTCAAGAAATGCTTTTGTTAATTCCTAAGCACTGTTTATTTTACAGGACACGTACAGCTTTCCTGGAAAAAAAATTACTTAAGGATTTTGTTTTATGTTGTCTATTTTATTTTGTATGTCTACAACAATTGTAATGCCTATTTGTGTACCTTTAGACCTGGAAGAAAAACTACAGAAAGAGGTAGAGGCTGATGGTCAGAAGGAAAAGCCGAGAGAGGAGGAAAGTACACCTAAAACAGCCTCCGCAGAAGAGAAATTAGAGGAGAACAACATTGATGAAGACACACAATGCCCAAAGAAAAGAGAAAAAGACATCTATGTAGAAGGGGCAGTTGGAAAACTGCGGGAACAAGACACAAAAAGCGTTGACACTGCCATGGAGGTGAAGGAAGAGATGGAGCAATGCCAAAATGGTATAAAAGTTGACCTGAACATATCAAAGTGCATGATTGAAAATAGGAAATAGGAAAAACGCTGAATCATATACGCTAAATTAGCGGTATGTGCAATGGCAAGCGGCAGCACTAAGTGCAATGGCATGTGGCAGTGGATACATTTTCGGCATCACTGTTATAAAAAGTATTTGCTCCAAGCTAAGAGCAAGAAGAGAGAAAATAAAATTTAAAGAAATTGTGAAGAAAAGTTTAAAAGCACTAGATATTCTGAGTGCTAAAATATCCAGTCAGGGTCTTAGGATTCTCTCCTGCGGTCATTTTCTTGTGATTTCCAGAGACAACCATTGGCCCTGCATCGAAACCTTTCCGTCCTCAACTGTGGGTTGCTGACACTTTGTATTGCCATTGAAAAAAGCTGAAAGCAGTAGCAGTTGCGAAACCTGAGTTGCGAACCTATGATCTACTCCTATATAAAAAAGGCTTTATGTTAACTCTAGAATCTTCGTTATAATAAACCGATAATGTTATACTGAAAGTTTGACTTAGAATTAAGTTAGTCATTTTTTTTTTTCTGTCTCTGCAGATATTGCGTCTGGCGTCTCTTCAGTCCAATACACTGAAAGACCAAGCTACTGTGGCAGTTGCTATCGTCTGTTGCGCTTAAAGGTTCACAATGTGTTGCCCATTGATGCCAGAGATAAAGCCAGAAGACTACGACATATTTCCCTGCGTCGGTAAAAGTAGTATTCCAGACCAATAAACAAACTAATGATTATGTGTTTAGTTGTTATGTTCTATTGCAGTATTGTCATTTGTTTTGATCTATGATATTAATGTTTTATGTTAATGTTTCAATTCGTGGCGGTCATGTTTTACAAAAATGGAAACACATTTTACTTTGGCCGAGAGCCATTGTCTATCATTGGTGTGGAACTTCAAGGTTCACGGCTTGGGCACAATGGAATCCCAGTTGGGAAAGTTGGCTTCCATTGGTCTCATCACGCGCAAGAAGGTTCACGACAACCCAGTAAAGGTTGAAGTGATAGTACTGTAGATGTAGACGGAGGGATGGACGTTGAACATAGCATTGACTTTGAATTGTAGTATCTCTTCACATCTCTATTATTGCTATAAAGTTTCTGTTCTTGTGCTTGGCGAAATTATTGCCTAACTGCGTATCAAAGTCTGTCCCACTGTTTCTGCAGCTGCAAACTCGTTTCGTGTGCTGTGGTTTTTAAAAACAAATAAAATACAACAAATACAGTACAAATAAAGCCCAAAGCTTCACTACCAGATGCTGTATGGATTTCCTGTATTCTTTGCTGCTGCATATGTGTTCATGTATGGTATTGAAACTGGCCACCTCCTCTTTCTGCTTATAACAGAATTTCACATTTGCTGTCAAAACAAAAAGTGTCCACCAAGCTTTATGAGCCAATCAGCTCTCATTAAAACTGTTTCACCACTTGGAGACCGAAGTTCTGCATTAATAGATAGATTTTTGTTATGAGGACATTGCTAATGAAGCTGATACACAGTGTCGTAGCATTTATTATTATATTTAGGAAATACATGTTTATGCTGGTCATATAATTTTATTTAGTTTCTTTTATCTGCCACACTAGATTTGCCCAGGTAAAAACATCTGTACGAAAAAGAAAGGTAGTGAAAGGTACTCAAGTTATTATTCAATTTGTGACATGTGGTCTTAAGGGATGTTAAAGTCAACTGAATCCAAGTCTTGCCCTCATATTCTTACATGCTCTTTGCAGCACTACCGTGAAAGGTGTTGCTTACTATAATCATTAACTTTTCTCTCACATGATTGAGAGATACACATGTTAGCTAAACAATTCAAATCGGCAGTTCTTACCTTGTTTTACCTGTTACACAAGACACAACAAACGTGAAAATTGGAGCCGAAAATTATAAAGGTTGAATTTTCTGGCAAAAACAAACACACTGCAAATGAATTCAGCGCAACAATTTGTTCATAATTAGCCAAAATATTACATTTGGCAATATCATTCATGAGTTTCTGAACAATAAAAGTTATGAAACAAGTCCATTGTGATACTATGTATGTAAATAATGATAGATTCAAAGTTGTTTATGAAATTGTTTATAGAGTGTAATGTAAAATGCTGGTTTTCATCCTTATAATAATATATGCACAATGTATCATCATGTTGTTTAAATAAGTTTTTTTTTTAATCAATATCATTAACTCACTGGTTCTATATTATATATATATTTTTTCATATGCAATCAGTCCCAGGAGGAAAAGTATGTTTTTTTTGAAGGACATACACACTCAAAAACACTCACAGGTTATTCATCACCTATAGTCATGTGAGAGACCTTCCACTTATAAAATATAGAGCTTACCTGGTAAGTCAGAATTTACTTTATGGCTGAAATGTTAGGTCAAAGTCTTAATTCTCTGAGGACAGCACTGAACAATTCAGTTTAGCCCATATCCCCGACCGGGCAACACATATGGCTTGGACACTGCATGTCTCATTGCTCTTTTACACTGGTTTTCTACTAGTGGGAGTTCATTGTGATAGTAAAGATGCTTGGAAGTCAACAAACAGGAGCATTAGCATTGACCAGTGAGTACTCATATTTTTTGGTTTAGTATCTTTGTAATTCAGTATCTTTTCATAAATTTAATTATAGAAACTTAGGTTTCGTTTAAAAACTCTTTTTATTTTTTTCAATCTCCCTCATTTTCATAGTTCAGAAAACGTTTTTATTGGGGTGTTTAGGTCACTAAATTGTTATTAAATTTAATTAGATTTTGTATTTTTTTGTTAAGGCCTTGCATGCTGTCGGATGAAGGTCATCTCATTTTCAAGACTGGAAATAATAAAGAGATACGTTTTCAGACATCTGCAACAGGCAGTGTCAAAGTGGGCGATGAAGACCTTACCAAACTTTTAGGCCAGGTGAGTAATTTGTTTGACATAAAAATTGGCAAACAGATCTGGATCCAATTCTGTGACAGGTATGACTTTCATACCTTCAACATTGAAAAGTGTTGCTGATGTGGCAGTGAGTTTGACACCTGTGCATAACAAGCAGAAGTCTCCACAACAGCAACCCAAATCACATGGGACCATACTGTCCATAAGCAATTCTGCAGGTGGTAAGACCACTAGGCGTTTTGTGGGTCAAGACCTATTTCTATAAGGTTGCAACTGTATAGCAGTTCATTTAAATAAACAGCCTTAAAATATTTACCCCACGGTGTAAAACCATCATTCTAAAATCATATATGTAATCACAATCAAAAACTGCTGCTCCTCATGTGACTGAAACAATGATTAACGTGAAAGAAAACAGGTTTTTGGACAGATGACAAGTACTTGGCCCATGCATCCATTGGTAGTTAATAGAAAATGGTCAATGGGTAATCTTGTGCATACATGTAGGTCAGGAAGTGCACATAAGCAGCCACAAGGAGTTGTCAGTGATGTAAAATATTGTGTGCTTGGAGTATGGTGTCTGTTTTGCAGTGGAATTTTGCCACACAACAGAGAAGTACGGTGAGGTAAATGTCTAGTGAGGTAGTCAGATTTACAAATATATGAACCGTAGAGCAGGGGTCCTCACCCACCGGGCCCTGGACCGATAGCGGTACGTGAATCAATTAATAAAGGGCCACATAGGGACAATGCTTAACTTACATTAATTCAATTTGAATTATTGTTTGATACAGAGTGGTTTATTTTAAAGTCTGCATCCGTCTATAACACTTCCAAATCCAGTCTTGTCTCCGTCTCAAGTCTCAAACAAAATAGGTCATTAGCTTCATAATGACACATTTAATGTTTGATTACCATAATCCATCAAGCCTTTAAAACTGCTTCGCCACTTTGAGAAGGGGGTCTGTAATAAAGGATAAACACGATTACACTGCTAATTATGTTGTTGATGGTTGATAAATGTGTATTTTGAAAATTACAGTTTTTATGCCTGACGTTTTCATTTTAATTTAGGAGTATTTATCTCCAAAACCTTAAAGACTCGTCCGTAAAAAATAACAAGACATAAAAATCAGTCATGGCGCAAAACATTTGATTGGCAAAATGTTATGTCTGCTGCTTAAAATTACATTTCAGCAATCTCACGGCATTCAAACATACAAATTGTAGAAAAAAAAAAACTTTTTTATCTATATTTTACTTATAAATGAAGTCCAGGTGCTGCACGTTTTGAATAAAAGCATCTATAACTTCTTTGTGAAAGTCCTCCTTATCTTTTTTCAGTTTTACAAGTCTTTATGTCTATGTTTGTTGTGATTAATTCGTGATTCATATAGTAAAAGTCTTGAAACATTGAGTAACATGTAGAGGGCAGCAAAACTGTCTTTCTTTTTTAGGGAGGCTCCCGGCGAGTTTTGTTTTTGGTTATTAACTATTTGGTTTGGCTATTTGGTGTTTGATCTTAGATGCTATGGGGTTGTTAGCAACCATGTTGTGTTAGCGTAGTCATATGCTGTTTGTTAGCTGATAAAAAGAATGTATTCAAGCTATACATCAAGTAAACATGATAAATGATGTCGTAATGGATCAGTTTTACTATGAATATCCCTCTGAATGGACAGACCAGTTGAGAGATGAGAGGGAATATGTCATCAACAAATGTTACTAAATTCTACAACATAATGTCTTATGTCAACTTGTCAAAAAGAAAGCAGAAAACAGTACCTATTTTTGAAGGAACTCCAATTGAAAACATCTAATCTTCTAGCCAGAAGAGACTTTTTGAGCTGGTCTCAATGGGTCATAACCAGTTGATCTGGTTTTTCCACTCAAATCCCTTCCTCCAATTGTGAGGAAGGCGTTTCAGGTGGCAGGAAGCAAGAGCGGCGGATTTCTATGTAGAAGTCTCTAAAGATGTCTCATAGGTGGAGCCCAAGGCCAAGCTGTTACCACTGGACCAGAAAGAAGATTGTTTCAAAGAAGAGGCCTGAGAAGCAATAGACTGGAAGTAGACTGTTGGACCACCCTAGTTGATGGCCAAACAGCTAGATGATGCTACTTGACCGTAAAGAGGCTTCTATCAAAGATGAGGTCTGAGAAGCACAGTCTTGTAGCCAGACTCTGGAAATATGGGAAGCACAGTGGGATGAAAGTAGACTGTTGGAGCCACCTGGTTGATGGCCAAACAGCTAGGGCTACTATATGTTAATACCAGATGGAGACAATAAAATTAAGGCTAGTCCCACCCTATGAATGAACCAAACCTTTTAGCAGCCACATAAACTAATTTTAATAAGATATAATATAGAAAGATTTAATGTAATCTCATGAGGTATGAACCTAGTGCCCAGCTCTAAAACAGTGGTAGTGGCGTAGCGCCTCAAACAATTGAGTGCCACAATTTCTCCCAACAGACTTCCATAAACAAATATGCCATTCCGCACAACCAATTTGTCTTTTAAACTCTGACATAATTACAAAATAATGTTTGAAGTATAAATATAGGGAGGAAGGAAAATCCCTTGCGATTGTGACATTTTGATCCATAATAGTACCAGTGTTTAGTTAAAAAAAAACTGATTATGTTACGAGTTACTAAATCACAAAAGTAACTAATAACTAGTTACTTTACTTTACTTTAAAAACACATTAAAAACAAAATAGATGCTGTCGTCTTGCTTGTGGGTGTGTGCAGCTGTACTGCGTCGCCTGTGTGAGACTGTTTATTTCCCTATAAGGCAAGAAGACCAGGTCACTCTCTGATTGGCTAAGCCTGAAACGTTAACTTATGTCAACCAATCATCGCTCCTTTTCAACGCATGGGTTCAGTTAGTGTACACCCCAGTCTTTCCCTCATGAGTTACCACACACACACACACACACTGACAGGCACCAGACAGGCTCTGTAGCCACATAGTTCTCTCCCCATGGCTGGGAGAAACTGTCCATTTGGACCACAGATATTAATCGTTAACAAGCCCTTTTAAACCACAGTAACAATAACAGCGTTACTGAATGGGAAAAGTAACACGTTACATTATTAGTTACCGAGAAAAGTAGTTTCTTTGTAACGCGTTACAAATAATGCGTTAATCCTAAGACTGACCTCTACAGACAACAAAATTTGTCTTCTATATTAACCCATTAACAAAGTGAACAGTGAGCAGATTTGAGCGGCCACGGAGCAGTGACGGGGGACAACAGCATGCTCACTGCATCTATGTGACCACCTGGCAGCTGGTGGATTTGAGTCTGGAACCCTCAGAACCCCTGTCTGTTTTTTAACCACTTGGCCATCACTAAAGTGGTGGACAAAATAAACTACCCTGGGACCTCACATTATAATTTTAAGTATTTTTTAATGGCTTGGTGTACTTTCACTGCTTTCTACCTATTGTAAGTCTTAATTATTATGAGTTTAATTAGTTTTAAATTATTTTCAACAATTTTGGGGGTTTTTGGTGGTCCATAATACAACAGGTTCGAGTCCACTGTCAGGTTGCCATCTAGTTGCTTTGAGTATAGCACTGTCCATAACTTTAAGTCCACCCACCACCCACAGGAAGGCTCACAGTATAGTGCAGTCTGATTTGACTGTTGCAACTGTGGCCCGGTAACAGATAAGTTGATGAATATGAATGCAGTTTATTACCTTTTGTCTTCTTTCTCTCCCTTCAGCTTGTCCCGTTTTAAGAGACAATATTACATTACATTATTATAACATTTTTTTTCTGATAGGTAAATATAATGACTCATTTCAGATAAAGACAAACAAAGAGAACATTGATGACATTAAACTTCATGGTGGTGGAATTCCCCCAGAAGTGGACAATAGACTAAACGATCTTCAAACTAAGGTTGGAATATTACTGCATACCACTACACATGTCATTGAGTATCAAGTCAAATACTGTGCATGCCCTGAAACAAATTTTACTTTTCTCATGTTTCTAGGTGTCAAGCCTTTCGACAAAAGTGAATGGACTCGAAGCGGTAACTTATTAAACAAATAGTGAATGGTAGACATCAATGTTATTATCTGAGCATTTTTTCATGCATTCTTGTGTTTTCTGTTTTTTTTTTATCCTCAGACAATTCAGAAAGTGTCCTGCACGAGTAATCCCTGTCAAAATGGAGGGACATGTTTAAATATGCTCAACTCCTTTCACTGTCTGTGTACAAACAATTGGACTGTGAGTTGCACTACGTTACTACATGTATTGGGGATTTAAGTCAATGTTAAAAAGCAACAACAGCAATCTACGAATCTTGAGCTCGAAGCTACTATTCTCATTATCCATTGTGTTTTTAAAAAAAAAAAAAAAACAATGGTAACATCGAATTTGAATTTGATAATTAGTTAACATAGTGTTTATCCTCAGCAAATTGGCAATGATAAAAAATGTGTCATGTGTACAGCAGATATTTATCTATGTATGTTTGGTCTCAGGGTGCCACGTGTGCTACGGATGTCAACGAATGCCAGGTATTGTCAGGAACTTTGCAAGGATGTCAAAATGGGGCCACATGTTTGAACACTCCTGGATCATTTACGTACGTATGCATTTTTAATTTAATTTCACCCTTGGTGGTTAAGGTACATGAGCAGAGATCATTAGAGATCATTAGATCATTAAGGAAAACAATGATTCAGAGGGTCAATCCCCAAAAAGGACAAGCCAAAAAAGAAAAGAAGATAAGGTACATCAAGTTTGACTTCTGGGTCTTAGATATCTGGCTCAAGGACTCTTGGGTTACCCGTCTCATTAGCTGTGCAAAACATGCAGCTTTTTGGAAAGATCCAACAATGACTAATTACACATTATCAACCAACATCCCAGTTTTTATTGATGTCCATGAATGTGTCTCCTTTTAGTTTGAAATTTTACTTACTGTCTGTAATTAAAGGTCTAAATTATTATTATTATTATTATTATTATTATTATTATTATTATTATTTGTTTTCAGCCATTAATTGTGCAGTTGGATTCATACTTGTTGGTAATTATGTGTATGTCATGTGAGCAGATGCAATTGTTCTCCAGAATGGTCTGGTACCCTGTGCACTGTTCGCTACGATGACTGCAGGACGACAGGACAAGACTTGTGTGTTCACGGCCTGTGCATTGACGCTGATCGTGTTGTCGCAGGACAGGTAGAGCCATTCGACCATCAGTGATATCTTTCATGTTGTAACTGATGATAAAAGTAAACATAGCCAAAGACCTATGTAACAGATCCAGCGGTGTAACAAAACATTTCTTGTGAATTTTATTTTCTCATCTTCTGTTACCCCCTTTAAAGCTCAATCAATCAGAAGTGGCATTTTTTACTGCTAAAGTCTATGCATGTATTCTAATTTCTCTACCTCATAACAATTATGCCTGTGTCACATCATCAGTGTTTTCTGTGGCATTTTGTGGACCATTGAAACCTAGGTTATTGTGTGTCTGGTCATTCTATGCCAATTTACTGCAGTAATTATTCTCTACATTATTTATAAATGAGAATGAAACCTAGTCATGCAATAAAAAAAAAAGTTTACATTTACCATGTCCCCGATATAGTTTTGAAAAATACCTTGATATACATTTTTGGTCATAACATCCAGCTCTATCCTTAATATCTTATTGTTTAGCAAACATCAAGACTTTTGCATATGAGCAAAATGTGTGATGGCATTGTACAATAGACAAGAGAGTATCAATTCAATAATACAGTATATATTTTTCTCTTTTAATATTCAACAGTCAACTCTGATGTTTTAAGCACTGTTGTTTGATAATAATACATTTGAAGACAATGGCTTATCATTATTATTTCATCACTGTTACACTTATTAAAAGCGTTTATTTTCTGCCCATCTTTCCTACAAAACAGCCTAGTTACAAGTGCATCTGTGAGGCTGGGTGGTCATCCTCAGCTGGTAACCCAGCTTGTACAGCCGATGTTGACGAATGCAACCTTCCTAACAAGCCCTGTTCCACCAACCCAGTTGTTTCTTGTCACAACACCCAAGGTTCATTCTACTGCGGAGCTTGTCCTGCTGGTAAGATAGAATGGTATTGCATCTCATACCAGATCACTTTGATCATTATTAACAATATTGGAATTGTTGGAAAAATCTATGTAGCATAAAAAATATGCATTTTGTGAGAGCCACTTTTTTGGATACACCTTACTAATACCGACCTGGACTCCTTTTGCCTTCAGAACTACCTTAATCCATTTGTGGCATAGATTCAAAAAAAGGTACTGGAGATATTCCTCAGAGAGTTTGGTTTGTATTGACATGATAGCATCACACAGTTGCTGCAGATTTGTCGCCTGCACATCCATGATGTGAATCTTCCGTTCCATGACATCCCAAAGGTGCTCTATTGGATTGAGATCTGACTGAGGCCATTTGAGTAAAGTGAACTGACTCAATTTCAAGAAACCCATTTGAGATTATTAAAGTTTTATGACATGGCATATTATCTCGCAGGAAGTAGCCTTAAAAAGACTGTGGTCAAAAAGGGAAGGATTTGATGAGGAACAAGGAATGGTCACCTGGTATTAAGGGGCCCAATGTTTGCACATACCAACGACATTAAATTCTGACCCCATATTTATGTCACGGCAGAAATCGAAACTCGCCACACCTGGCATTGTTTGGAAAAATAATAAAATGACAATGAAAAACAACAATCTTTTTTTTTTCAAACAATGAAAAAACAATGAATGTTGTTTGGAACAACAAAAAATTACGTCTAATTTTTGTTAGCCTCCGGATATTGTGTACTGAGTTTTCTGTTCCTAGCCATAAGTGACATGAGTGAAGTTTGATGTGCTGAGCATTCAGAGAAGCTCTTCTGCACACTGTGGTTGTTACAAGTGGCTATTTGAGTTACAGTAATCTTCCTCAACTTAAACTAGTTCTGGCCTTTGGCTCCTCTGGCATCAACAAGGTATGTTGATGTGATTGGATAATTGGATAAGAAGTTCATTAAATAATTAAACTATATATTTAATTAGAAGCCTAATTAAATGGCCAGAAATGTTTCTTTTTGAGCAGTCTTATGTGGCAATAGATAGGTAAAAAAAAATGTCCTTAACATATATTTAATGTAAAAAAACAACAATTGTGGACGGTGCAAATGTTCTAATTTCAGTTTCTTATACTTGCGAGTACTATCTCTAAGTGGTATCTATTAATTTAATCTAAGTTTAACAACAGCCAAAATCTGATAATGTATCAATGTATGTCTTCTAAATGACAGGGTGGCAGGGTAATGGTTACAGCTGTCAGGATGTAAATGAATGTTTGAACAACAATGGAGGATGCTCTGTTACTCCAATGGTACAATGCTTGAACACCATGGGATCATTCCACTGTGGATCCTGTCCTTTGGGTAAGATGCAAAATATATATTCAAAGCTCAATTCTCTTTTTACTGAGTAGAACAGAAAAGTTCTAATTGAGAGTATACAGTTTTTACTTTTTTGTGGTGATAGATGTGGTTTACCTTAGCTGATTTACCTCACCATTGCATTTCAAAACAACAAAATAGCATTCATAGTTAAGTAAGGCTTTGGCTTTTTTGGGTGGGTGGGGAGGTGGGGGGATAGGGTCTCCAAAATTAGTAAGTAATACCTGTTTTCCTTAAGAAGAAAGGTAATGTATTGACTCTAAGGATTGTGTCTTAGCTGTTACAATTGGGTTTTTAACAGGTAACTGATCAATCACAACTGTACTTTTCTTTTTCTGTCTTGCTTTACACATATACCTAACAGGGTATGAAGGAGATGGGAGAACATGCACGCCAAGAAACATCTGTGCTACAAATAATGGAGGCTGTCACTTTCTCGCTACTTGCACCGCTGTTCCAGGTAGCATCGCTTCTACTATATATATATAGATAGATATATACTGTATATATATATATATATATAAATGAACTTGTATTACAAGTTACATATATATATATATATACATATATATATATATATATTTATGTAACTTGTAATACAAGTTCATTTATATATATATACATAAGTAGTGAGACTGCTTTAGTGTAGGCATTAATATTCTCAGCCCCTAATTCTCTTACATCAATTAGGTTCATACTTCCCATCATGCACATGCCCAGAAGGACACACAGGAACTGGATATGGGCCCACAGGCTGCGTTCCAATCTCCAACATCTGTCAGTCCAATAATCCTTGTATCAATGGGCAGTGTGTGGTGAGTGTTTTCTTTGGCAACGATATTGCACAAAATAATTTTTTTTTTATCATAATTATTATTAACTATGGTTAAATTGGGAATTGACTGTTGTCATCTATTGAAATCGCCGTAGGTTTCAATATTCTTTATTTTAACTCAAGTCATGACTATAAATTCAACTTGCAAACTTGACACACTCAGGATTATTTGTTTATTTTGTATTATTTGTCTCTGCTTGATTTTATCCTTATTTAATTATATTAATATATTGTTTGTTTGGGGTTCTTTTTGACAGCCACAATCGCCAGATTGCATGCACTTATTGTTATTTCTTTTGATTTTATGTTTTATTTTTTCTTTTTGGCATTTACGTTCAGAATACAGAGATCACACTTTATTGTTTTTTTTTTGACTACATTAAAATCATACTAACTAGATACAATATTTTTACTTTGTCTCCGTGATATATATTTTGTTAAATTGATGTCTGTGTGTAAATGAAAGGTAGAACAGTGGATCTGAGGATCAACTGTTCACAGCAGTTGGAGACTGAGTGAGGGTGAGGTGAAGAATAAAGAACAGGCAGGATTTGACAGCTAAAATGTCAGGAGTGATCTAGGATGATTTTGAGACCAGATATGATGAATGGAATAGAGACACTAGTGATAGGCAGAAGATAGGAGACAGAGCAGGACGTGGCAGAGGTAAAGATGCTGAGATACTCTTTAGGACTGACAAGGATGGACAGGATCAGGAATGAGGTGATTAGATAGACAACACAGACAGGACATGTTCAGGGGAGGGACAGTGAATACATTAGTAGAAGAATGCTTAATATGTAAATACCAGATAGGAGTCAAAGAGGAAGGCGACAGATTTTTGGATAACGTGGGAAAGGACAAGGAGGTAGTTTGAGAGGAGAGTAGTAGAAATAGAAAGAACAGTTGAAATGGAAAAATGATGATTCACTGTGGCAACCCCTTAAAAAGGGACCAGCTGAAAGGAGAAGAAGAAGATTAAAGTAGATTTTGTTTTCTAAAGAACACTACTTATTTTGTAAATGCTGAAAAATATGCAATTATGTCTATGACTAGACAGACTGTGGACATAAAGAATTTTTATTTTTTTTAAGGATATAACATCTTCTCCTGGCTACACCTGTAACTGCAACAGTGGCTGGCAAGGATACAACTGTGACCAGAATATAAATGAGTGTGCAAGCAACCCATGTCAAAACAATGGTACTTGCATTGATGGCATCAATGGATTTGTGTGTAATTGTACTGCCCAGTGGACTGGACCCCTGTGTCAGACCCCACAACAAGGTAAAATCAGTAAAATTTACTATTTTTATAAGAAATGCTTTATTTTGTTACATAAATTAAGCAGAAACCATGCATATCCACAAGTCCCCCTAAGAATATATGTAAACAATTTTTTATACAGTCAAATTCACAGTTTTTTTGCCTTTTAGCACATTAGTTTGAGTTAGTTTTAGTTATTCGTAAAAGCAACTAATTTAGTCTTAGTTAGTTTTAGTTTTGTCCAAAATGTTTCGTTTTAGTTTAGTTTTAATTAGTTTTAGTTTTCTGCGAGGTTCGAACTAAGTCGAAAACGAAGTGTAGTTCATATCTAATCTCCGTCAGTTTCCGTTAGTCTTG